>JAXIVJ010012241.1:0-40978 GCA_036785665.1 Chirona hameri | reverse complement strand
ATATATATATATATATATATATATATATATATAATATATATATATATATATATATATATATATATATATATATATATATATATATTATATATATATATATATATATATATATATATATATATATATATATATATATATATATATATACATATATATATATATATATATATATATATATATATATATATATATATATATATATATATATATATATATATATATATGCTATGCCAAAGCCAGAGTTTTTCATCGATCAGGTTAAAACTTACAGGATATCATGAGGGCATCAGTACTTACAATTCGTTTAACTCGGAATTTTGATGTCGGTGACCTAAGGTCAGGTCAATTTCGTAACCTCCCCATAATAAGTCAATGGGGGAAATATACAAATGCTTCCTATTTCAAGGATATGCATGGTACTAGTTCAATTACTTCTGGATCATGTTATTATAGGATATTCTGGATGATCCAAGTGTAAGTTTTGTTCAGTGACCCCTATTGGGTCATTTGAGGTCATGCGAGGTCACCATCACTTTTTTTGTCAATAACTCTCGACATAATGAAGATAGAGAAGTAAAACAGACATCAATGTGTTTGTCTCGTCGATACACGTCTTCCCATATGCAACATGCCCTACTTGGGTCACCACTCTTGACCTTAGGTCAAATTGTTAAGTTGATTTAACAAGGTCACCATATATATCATTCAAAGCGCCTTGATAAGATAAACACAATGGCGTAAACAGTTTTCCGTTATCTTTTTTAAGTAAAAAATTAATACCAAAAAAACGATTTAGCAAAAAAACGGATTTTTTTGACCTCTGGAGCCTCAAATATTGACCTGAGATAAAATCTGAGGACACCTCAGCGATCACAAATTTTACTGGCTGGCGTTTGCTTTTTCCCTTTGTTTCTAACTATCATCGTTTCTGAGATATAGGGGAATTTCTGAAGCGATGTACTAAAACTGGAAAAAATGAAAAATTTGACCTTTGATGACCTCTGGTAACCTCAATTTTGACCTGACTTTAAAAAACACTGAAATACTTTCGATAGAACATGTATGAAGCTATCAAATTCCTTTTCCCGCTTCTCGCTACGTTGCGTAGTTTTCGAGATCTCAGGGGGGGGGGGGGGGGGGTGGCGGAAATCAACCCCCCCCCTGCAGTTCGTGTTCGGCGCCAAGCCCCTGCAGTGAGCGGGTTTGGTTGCACTACATAGTCGTTTCTGGCTAACCCCAACTGTTGTCCTTAGCTGTTAAGCATGGGTTAAATCGATTTGACTCCACCATATTTAGGCGATCCAAAAACGACATTGCTGAACGACTCCATGGGTAGATCGAAATGACGGCTCTGTTCTTGACATCAAAGCAATACAGAGCCAGTTCATATGACTCAGCTGCAGCGACACTATATATGTCGGCTACTGTCTGCCGGACACTATATATGTCGGCTACTGTCTGCCGGACCTATATATGTCGGCTACTGTCTGCCGGACACTATATATGTCGGCTACTGTCTGCCGGACACTATATATGCCGACTACTGTCTGCCGGACACTATATGTATATGCCGACTACTGTCTGCCGGACACTATACATATATGCCGGCTACTGTCTGCCGGATACTATATATACCGACTACTGTCTGCCGGACACTATATATGTCGGCTACTGTCTGCCGGACACTATATATGTCGGCTACTGTCTGCCGGACACTATATATGCCGGCTACTGTCTGCCGGACACTATATATGTCGGCTACTGTCTGCCGGACACTATATATGTCGGCTACTGTCTGCGACAGTAGCCGGCAGAACACGGGTTCAACCAGCTCGCCGCCGGTGGCCGGCGACTTTTCCTTGATTTTGCTGCCTGGAATCTATTTCAAGGTCCATTAAATCCGGTAAGACATGCGACCGCACAAAACTGTGCAGATAACACGTGCTTGCTTACGCCAAAGTAAGCTAGTCTTTGGGGCAAACTTCTCAGAGTGTGACCACTACCTGCAAATGTCTAGGCAAACGTCCGGGGAAATCAGTTTCTTCTGAGAATCGCCGCAATGGTCCGGCCCCGGGAATCTGAAGATCAATGGTAGCACGGGACACCGAGTGTCCTGCGGCACTGCATCAGCCGGCGCTAACTGCTACATACACGAAGAGACACATTTATTACCATTCCGAATGATGTGAAAGAGTAGCATGCAGGTATACACGGGCACACTGAACTACCTAAAAGCTGGGTCCTTGTTTACAACGGCTCCACGGATCAACTTACGCATGCGCACATAAAACATACGCACAAATGTGCACTCTTGAGTCACTGCCTGATTTGGAATCGGGTAATATGTACAGCCATAGATAACTGTGTAGTTACTGCAGTTATCCATGGTACAGCAAAACATTCCACTTGTCCTATGTAAGGGGGATAGCGGAATATAGCACAACAGTTTGACTGGCTTAAATTGCGAGCAGTGCTGGCGCATGGGCTCCGCCACGGGGGAGGGGGAGGCGTGTCCCTCCATTACCCCCCCATTTTATAGCTCCCATAGCTATAAAATATATGGGAGCTTTATAGCTCTCATAGCTCCCGTGGCTCCGCCACGGGAGCTAGGGGGATTACCCCCCCCCCCCCATTTGTCCTGACAAACAATATAAATCAGTGTTCAGTTGTACTTATTAGTTGTTACCTTTCCCCTGTTCAATAACCTTTCACTGACACTCCACCCCACCCCCTTCCCCTCCCCCGGTCAACAGCTTTTATTTCGGTGACGCTCCACTCCCCCCCCCCTCCCTCCCCCCGGTCAACAACTTTTCGCTGACGGCGACCACTCGGCTTCCCTCGACCCCCCTCCCCCCATTTCAAAGGCGTGGCGGAGCCCCCTGCGCTGGTGTCTTCGCTGTTATGGCTTGCTGGACCGCGATGACCGACCAAAGACTCCGATGCCCGCCGTGAAGCGATCGGTCTCATAACGATACAGCACCACACAGCAAGTGGTGTGCAGGATGGCAATCATATACCAGTGGTACACAAACACGCACACACACCGAACACCGGCAGACACACACACACACACACACACACACACACACACACACACATGTGACTCCGTGATCAGCGAAGGACGCTTGGGCGTCCTTTAGCTCGCGGGGAGCGGTGTTCGCTGAATTTTCCAAATGTGACCGCTGCAGACAGCCATCGGCGCCAGTGTCACGCGGCCGGCTGACCGCACGCCTACGTATCCCCACTGATATGTGGCCGTCTGAGATGCCAGCGCAGAGTGTGGGCAACAACACTATATGGAGAGCAGAGTGGCCGCCAGGTCGCAAGACTTGGTCACGGCCGAGACCCAGCCTGGATCCCATCGCAGTCCGCCGCGTCCGATGACGGAGGGACAGTCACGCGCGTCACGTCCACGCATGTCACGCACCGGATCGTGACGTCAGAGGCGACGCAATCCCGCTGTCTACAGCGAAGCGGAGTCACGGAGTGACGGAGTGTCTGAGTGCCGAGTGTCACGCAAGCCAGCGGGATCCGCAGACCGCCATTTTGATTAGCTCTGTGGGCGGTGGGCCGCGGTGGGGCGGTGAGGGGCTGTTAGTGAGGGCGGTTACCCCCTCACTGTTCGCTCAGACACCCCCGCCCCCACCCGAGTGTCACAGGTGTTGCGAGTCGCACGGCCGCTGGCTCAGACCGGAGTTCTCGAAGATGCGCCGCCGCACGTCACTGTAGGTGTCGCCGTTGGAGAAGTACAGGCCCGACATGACGGCTCCGGGGCGGGGGCGGCTCCATGGGCGGCGTGGGCGGCGCTGCGACTGAGGTGGCCATGCCGGCTGTTGCCATGACAGCGGCTGTTGATGGAGTGGCCATGCCGCAGCTGGTCACCGCTGCAGGGGGCGCAGACATGGGTCAGCTCACTATATACATACACTTTAGCCAATCGTATCTTTAGACTACGTTCTATGAACCGGACACGTTAAATGTTCGGTATAATGTCTTGGGTTGCGTTCGTCAACTTCTGCAACCTTCTTGACAATGCTAATTACATAACTCACTACAAATAAAATGTTTGACTTGGTGGACTTGGTGCTGTGCGTCTTTTTTCTCCTTAGTATGTTTGCATTTTTGCTCTGCACTCGCGCTTGTACCACTTACACTGGCGGCTGCAGACAGCTGATAAAGGGGGGCCAACATGGCCAATGGCAGTGTTACGGCTTGGAGGAGGCACCAGCGGTGTACAGGGGGCGGTGTCCGTGTTTCTTTAGGGGGGGGGGGGCAAATCCAGTAAGTGACGTATTTGTAAAAAGTTGCTGAGCGGGGGGGGGGGGGGGGGGGGGGGGGGGGGGTCGGGTCGTCGGCAGAATCGCATTTTATCTAGTGTAATTTGTAATTTGGTTTGCTAGGGGGGGATCATAGTCCCACCCCCCTCCCCCTTGGCTATGTTCTTGTACTGAACGATATTTCATATCAAACTGTTTCCACTTCACATCACAGCTGTTGTAATCAAATGAAATCAATCCATTCTTATCTCCAACAGACGACCGAGATGACCACACCTTTAACCTCATAGAGGTGGTGGTGTCATATTCAGAAAACCAGCGACTGCGTCAAATTATCATATTGAAATGTTAGCGCATCGATTGCTTCCATCTGTTGTTTTCTTCGAAACAACGGGTTTTTGCACTAAAAGGGATGCAGCGTAATTCAGTCACACAGTGAATACTGCAGGTCGCACTGATCAGGGGTGTCGCCGATAATTTTTGAGTGAGGGGGACTGAAATGACGAAAAAATGTACCCCATTTTGTATGCGTGTATTTTGCATTTGCAGCATGCTTAATGTTGATTTCATGTTATAGTAGGTACTTGTTATTTATCACGGGTTTGCCTGATAACACCCAGAAATATAGGCGGTGGGCCGTGTAGAGGATAAGAAGCTAAAATGCTATTCGTTAAGCCAGCGTTACGATGAACCAAAGACGATGACGATGGCCACCGATGTGACACTTCAAAGCGGCGTGAAAAGGTAAATTTTGGGTCTTGGAAAACGAAATTGCAATATTGGAACCAGACCGTGAGTGGAGCTAAGCCTCAGGAACCCCTTTTCCTGGTTGCACATTTCGGTATGATGAAAAGTATTTAAATGAATGTAGTTTTTAATATGCTTTAACTTCGGATAGTAAATCACCATGGCCGGTGGCAGTCTGCGATCAATACTACATATGCTAGTAATAACTGTATACATATGTAACTGAAAAGGCGGCCGCACACTGGGCCATTCGGTGCGCGGAGGCCGAGATATTGCTGCAACTTTCCGCGCATCTTCAGCGACTTTCCGAGTAACGATGACAAACGCAAGCTAAACGCGCCGAGTGTCCGAGGGAGAAATGGCTGAAAAAGCTGGTCCGGACGAGCTTTTTCCGCGACAAACGCCGCGGAACCGCAGACAACACAAATGTATCAGGCGCGTCTATAGTGGCGAATCTATGCAAGATAGAGGTACACATTTTGCACAGCATGTTTTTGCCGCTGTTAAATTTATTATGTACAAGTTTCGTGGTTCTAAACTTACACCTTCGTCGAAAAATGACCATAATTAAGTTACTTTGAGACAGGCTGTAGGGACAGGATGCGACATGCTTTAGGTCGGCGGGGCGGAATCTCGCGAGCAGACAGCGCCGAATCCGCCGGAACAAGGAAGATATTCCGCGGTGTCGCCGCGATTTCCCGAGGCGGAATTTCGCATTGATATCGGCCACCGAATGCGCTGTGTGCGGCCGCCTTTGCTCTGACTATACCTGTTGTGTGCCTTCTGTTCTAGAATGTAATTTTTTTTCTTCTTACAGTAAGAAGCAGAGTTGTGCTCGACTCAGATTTGTTTAGACTGACTCGACTCTCACTCATTTTCGAAGGGTCTCTGACTCAACTCTGACTCAAACGGGGGATTTTTTTGTTGTTGAGACGACTCAACTTTGACCCATTTGCTATTACCCCTGACTCAACTCTGACTCATGTGAAAGCTTCTTGAGTCGACTCATTTTAGACTCATGTTCAACGGACCTCACGACTTTGATTCAAACGTATTTGGCTTGCAAAATGTCATTGGAATGGTATAAGTAAATACTTATATTTGTATTTACACTCAATCAAGGCACATGAATATTGCATTATCATAAATATCTACTGCATCCAGCTGCATTGTAAGATATATTCAAATATATATGCTCCTAATAGCAATAATGATAATAATAGTAATACTACTACTACTACTACTACTACTACTACTACTACTACTTATACTACTACTACTACTTATACTACTACTACTACTACTACTACTACTACTACTACCACTACTACTACTAATAATAAGTACATTATCTGTTGTTGAATTAATGTTCTTAAACTACCTCAAGTTAATTTGTGATGCAAACTTCTTGGTTTCAGACATAAATGGCGTGTATGGTTCGTATAAACATTCCATAAAAATGGTATTTACCTATATGTGTTCGTAGGGTCATGGGATGATTTAGTTCAAGGTAGATTGGTTGTCAGTGGACAGTGACAGGAGTTCAATGTACTCTCTGGGTACGCGAGTAAGTATGCTGAAATATCATCAGTTGGCTTAAATTATTTGTATTCTGTAATTAGTCATTATTTTGATGTTATTTGATGCAGTGTGAATTATGTTGATATGGTTAATATTAGGTTATATATACTGCAGTTATCATGTCTATGTATGTATTTATTGTATTGCTTCACTTAAGATAAGGAGCAGTCAGAAGAGTAAGTGATGTAATGAAGTACTCCTTAAGTTTTTGTTAGAAAGACAATTGATTTAGTATCAACTAATGATTATAAAGTTGCTTTGAAAAACACCCAAACTCACACCCTCACACTCTAGAATATTGTTTGGACGCTATTATTATTTAGCTGCTAGGATTTGTTTTTCTCGTCAGATGTGACTTTGACTCGTAAGAGGATGAGTCGACTCAACTTTGACTTAAGCAGCATCCAGGCGACTCAACTTTGACTATAGCGACATCCATGCGACTCAACTCTGACTCAACTCAACCTCTCTATTTTTCTTAATGGGAAATAATTACATTTTCCCACACAAATGGAGTTAGCACTTAAAATCCACAGACGAGGCCAAAATATGATGTAAATTCATCGCATTTTGCATACAAAAATTCATTCCTTCCGAGAGATATTAGCAGTTTCCTACCGATAAGCGTTCCACACTTCTAACGACCGGTACTTGCAAGATACTTTTCGGTTTCCATCGAACTCCGGGCTTTTCCCGTATTGCTTTTTTACGCATTGGTGTGACAAATATATTTTGCGTTCTGCTTGTTGTAATTATATGCCCACACATCCTTTACAATTAACAAACAATGCAAACACTGGCAATTCAATCGGAAGCTCGTCGATGCACGACGACGGTGACCTATTTAGTGTCGGCTATTTTTTCGAAGTGCCCATTCAACAACGTTGAACAGATTGATACAAAAGCGTTGGCGCTTATGTGTCTCTTTCCAATAATAATGTGTCTTCAAACGTAAAATGTCGGTACTCAGGAAAAATACCGATCATTTATTTTCCCAAACTTCCAACTTTAAATTAGGGAATAATTTAGTTAATTCTTAAGTTTAGATCACATCATTTTAATACCATAACGGTAGCCAAATAAATTGTTGCTAACCAAATCAAAAGGTCATTATTTCCCTTTAAAGGGAGATAATCACCTTTTTCCACAAAAATGGAGTTAGCACCTGAAATCGATAGACGAGGCCAAATTATGATGTAAATTCAGCACATTTTGCATATAAACATTCCTACCGAACGATATTGGCCGTGTCCTACCGATAAGCGATCCACGCTTATAACGGTCGGTACTCAGCAAGTACTCGGTAACGAATTCAGTAAATTAGCCTCCCTACGCATTGCTATTTATCATGAAGGTGTAAAATATGTTTCCTGCACTCTATCTTTTGCGAATATGTGTCAAACTTTTATGAACAATCAACAATCATTTAAAAAAAGTGCATTGAAATCAGCAGTTTAGCTTGGCACCGGACGGCGACTTATTTAGTGACGGCGATTTGTTTGTAAGTGCTCATTCAGCAACATTGAACAGATTGATGCAAAAGCGCCTTGCCGCATGTTGCGCTTTCCAATAGTGGAGGGAAAATACCGATCATTAATTTTCCCAAACTTCAAAACTTTGAATTGGGGAATAATTTCATTTAATTCTTAAATTTAGATCACATCATTTTAATACCATAACGGTACCAAAGAAATTGTTGCTAACAAAATAAAAAGGTGATTATCTCCCTTTTTAAGTGATTCGACTCTGACTCGCATTGAGCCCTATTTTTCGTAAGCGACTCGACTCTGACTTAAGTTCAGTTGAGTCAGTTTTGAGTCAAATTCGACTCACCGACTCTGAGTGAAGCACAACCCTGGTAAGAAGCTATTGGTTGGATTGTTGGATACGATAAAATTCACAACTGGAGCCCTTTTAGTTGAATTTTCACAGTATATTCTTTTTTCTTATTTTTTGTTTCGATATCGATACAACGATCGCCACTATAAACAGAGGAAAAAGATGTTGTGTAAAACAGCGCACCTAAGACAATCAAATTACGGTCACATCATGCAAGATAGAGAGACAAGTTTTGCACAGCACGTTCTTGCCACTGTGAACTATATCATGTGCACGTTTCGTAGCTCTAAATTGGTATTTTCGTCGAAAAATGGCGTCAAAATGGCCATCAAGCGTTGCGAGTAGGGGACAGACGGTATTGTTCTGCTGCTGCTATCAGCGCGCACGAGCTGTTTTGTCGAATTACTATTGGCCGGCGCTAACGATATGCTAGCAAATTTGGATCCATATTTCGATATTAGCAATGCTTCTAGTGGTGGTAAGCCTTCTGGAGTCTACCCGATAATTGTGTGATCCCATCACGTTCCTGGAGTCTTTGGAATATCTCAGCAACTAGGGTGAATCTTAAGAAATGAAGTCGTAGTCAATTCAGAAAATTATGTTCTATAGACCAGTGGCAATAACCCCAAATAAGCGATGTGAGTAGGCAGTAGGCACACTCCCTTTAACAAACAACTGGTAACAGAGCAAATGGTTTGTAAGCAGCAAGAGGCAGAACGACTTTTCCGCACCCAAATGGTTCCTGTGCGTCTGGAGGAGCCTGTGGAGAGATGGCTTTGGGAGATGGTCCAGGCCTGGTCCCCATTATTCATTCTTTGGTTTAGCAAGCTGAGCACCGCTGGAGCAGCTTTTAGATGCCTATGTTCGCATCTTTGCGGTCGCATCGCCTTTTTAGGAACTCGGCAGACTAGCTAAACATGTATCACGCTTGAAAGTTAACATTTTATGAAGGGAATGGGCCCGGGAGGTACCGCTAAGGAGAGCCTCTGCCAGACATTTAATGAAATTCATTTTCCTCTTTTCCAAATTTGTATAAGCAATTGCGAAAGTTGTGTCCTGCTGCGAAGCGGCGCGATTTTTTTTTATAGTGGATATAAAATTGTGGATAGGTGGATTATGACTGCTGCAAAGGCAATTTTTACGAATATGATTAGACTCGAGCAAGGGGGGGGGGAAATATACGTTGGCCCCCTTTTGAAGCTCAAAGGGGGTCATGGCCCTCATGGCCCCATAGCCCCCCTGCTGTTTCTGTGGTAAATTTCCTGTCTTGTGTTATCTTCTTTTTGCTCTTTTTCTGATGTTTTCCTTGCTGCCTGCCAGTTCTTCTGATGGTATTTCGTGTTGTGGTTCCCACTTATTTCGTCCCCCTTTCTTGCGATATTTTTTTTTGTATTTGCCCTATGGTTTCATGTCGTCTCCTTTTCTCTACGTTTTACCTTTTGCCCTCTACATGCCCAACTGATTTGCCCTCTACATGCCCAACTGATTTGCCCTCTACATACCCAACTGATTTGCCCTCTACATGCCCAACTGATTTGCCCTCTACATGCCCAACTGATTTGCCCTCTACATGCCCAACTGATTTGCCCTCTACATGCCCAACTGGTTTGTCCTCTACATGCCCAACTGGTTTGCTCTCTACATGACTGGTTAGCCACCCAGCTGTATGTAAACTAACTGCTATGGGCGCCACATAACTCCGGAGTTGCGGCACCCAAAAACCCCAAAACACACACACACACACACACACACACACACACACACACACACACACACACACACACACACACACACACAAACACACACACACAAACACACACACACACACACACACAACCACACACACACACACACGCACACACACACACACACACACACACACACACACACACACACGCGCGCGCGCGCGCGCGCGCGCACACACGCATACGCACACGCACACGCACACGCACACGCACACGCACACGCACACGCACACGCACACGCACACGCACACGCACACGCACACGCACACGCACACGCACACGCACACGCACATGCACACGCACACGCACACTCTCCTGACGGCGGTTTCGGATTTAAGCGCAGTCACGTGACCGAGTCTGGTCACGTGGTTTTGGACCGCTCTGAAAGTCGACATGGTGCGCTGTGAAACGACACGACGTTTTTAGGTTATTTATATATTTTCCTGTAGTTTGGGTGGATTTCTCCCGGAGCTTAAGCAAGATAAATGTTTTGAGATTATTATTAAAAAGGTCCTGCCAAGGTTCTTTTAGCATATTGGCCAGGAGCTTCTTTGGCATTGTGACAATTTTCCGCAAATTTAGCACAAAAATTGCACACGCGGGTTCCAAACTGCGCCAGGCGTCAACACGTTTCCCAAACTTCTTGGTCACAATACAGCGCGTTTGAAACGAAGTGCGCCCGTGGCCGACGGACAAAGGTACTGACACTGACACTAGAGGCGCTAGTGTTGTATACGCCGCCGTTTCGACGCGGCAGTGTTTCGACGCGTGAAAGTGGGGAGTGTTGCTGCGGGCAAGGTAGGTTCTATGTAAATAATGTTATTATAATAAGTGCAAGTGATCAAGCAGAGGTGTACAAAACGTCGCAACTGTCACCTACAAAATCGAAGAACCCTAATTCTGTCACATTTCCTTCCTCGATCTAACTTAAGTTCCCATGACGGAAAAGGTTGTGCGGCCGATTCAGGAGTACGAGTTGACAACAATTGTGTCTATTGTTGTTTTAAATTATGGTTGAAATGGTACTGATTAGCTGGACCACACCGTAAACTCTACTATATTTAATAAAAAATGTTGACACCAGTACCACCCAAAATCCTCTGGGTGTTTTAGGGCAAACCAATTGCAACGTCAATTTGGATTTTGCACCCATATTTAAGGATCAGTTAGGTGGTTAGTGATACCTGGAACTTTTCCAAGTTTTCCAGATAAGATATAAGTAATAGGTAGGTATGTATATTTGCTGAGAGCCGCGCATGGTTGGCAAAGTTGCTGTTTGCTGGTATACATTTTGTACTCTTTTGTATTCTGATTGAGGGCTTGAGGTCTCCAGAGTTTGATCCAGTTGACTGAATCAAATAAAATATGATTATTAATCATATCTGATTTGATAATGTTTAGTTTCCCCTTTTCAAAAAGTACGGCAAATTTCAAAAGAGCATAAAATAGTACAAAATGTTTACCAGCAAACAGCAACTTTGCCAGCCATGAATTGTCTGACAATGGTAAGCCGCAGTGAGGTTGACAATGGTAAGTCGCATATATGTCTGTCAATGGTAAGCCGCAGTGATGTCTGACATTGGTAAGCCGCAGTGATGTCTGACAATGGTAAGCCGCAGTGATGTCTGACAATGGTAAGCCGCAGTGATGTCTGACAATGGTAAGCCGCAGTGATGTCTGACAATGGTAAGCCGCAGTGATGTCTGACAATGGTAAGCCGCAATGATGTCTGACAATGGTAAGCCGCATTGATGTCTGACAATGGTAAGCCACAGTGATGTCTGACAATGGTAAGCCGCAGTGATGTCTGACAATGGTAAGCCGCAGTGATGTCTGACAATGGTAACCCGCAGTGATGTCTGACAATGGTAAGCCGCATTGATGTCTGACAATGGTAAGCCGCAATGATGTCTGACAATGGTAAGCCGCATTGATGTCTGACAATGGTAAGCCACAGTGATGTCTGACAATGGTAAGCCGCATTGATGTCTGACAATGGTAAGCCACAGTGATGTCTGACAATGGTAAGCCGCAGTGATGTCTGACAATGGTAACCCGCAGTGATGTCTGACAATGGTAAGCTGCAGTGATGTCTGACAATGGTAAGCCGCAGTTATGTCTGGCAATGGTAAGCCGCAGTGATGTCTGACAATGGTAACCCGCAGTGATGTCTGATAAAAGGGAAGTATTATGAAGGTGCTACCAATCAAACCACATATGTTCATGTCTTTGACAGATGGAGAACAATCAAGAGATTGCCATTAACAATTAGGATCTCATTGAGGACCTCACAGTGAGTTTAAACATGTATTAATTTAATCCAACAATCGATGCTTTTGGTAGCCAGCTTGACGCATATGGAAGAAAAACAGGTGTTCTGCCAACTGAAAACTTAGCAAGTAACTGCCTAAAATCAACACAATTTGACACACTTTCTAGTGACAAATTGTTTGGATGTGTGCAGGGATGTAGGTAGCTGGAGCTTCTCAAAACAAGTTGAGGGGGCTGATGTAGGGAAAATGCTCAGAGCACCATCAAAATCCTGAAGAATACAAATTTCCCCCCAAATTTGACCCACTCCCTCGCCAAAGTTGGATTGGCTCATGCCAAATTTGGAGGGGTGGCTGAAACCCCTGCTACTGAATGCAAAACTACACCCATGGATGTGTGACCCATACTCAGGAAGGCATCTAATAACATTACTTTTACCATAACACTTATCAATCACCATTTTCCACAAAAACATAAATCAGTACCAGGGGCGGATCCAGGATATTTTTCGGCTGGGGGCCACTGGCCAAAGGGCGGCACATTTTTGCTTCAGGGGCGGCACTTTTGCTTCAGGGGGCGGGATTTTTGCTTCAGGGGGCGGCACTTTTGCTTCAGGGGGCGGGATTTTTGCTAGGGGCGGCACTTTTGCGGGGGGCGGGACTTTTGCTTCAGGGGCGGCACATTTGCTTCAGGGAGCGTCATTTTTGCTTCAGGGGGCGGCACTTTTGCTTCGGGGGCGTCATTTTTCTTCCGAGGGCGGTATATTGTGCCTCTGATAACACAATTGTGCCCTTAGAAGGCGGGATGATGCCAGCGATGGATTTGCAGGCGCCTTCGGCGCCTGCAAATTCATCCCGACACCGAAGCCGCCCCCGGGCGCCGAAGGCGCCCGGGGGCGGCACTTTTCTATCGGCAGGGGGCTTTGGCCCCCGTGCCCCCCCTGGATCCGCCCCTGATCAGTACCCACCTCCGTCTTCTGTTTCACACTCCTCACTGCTCTGTACAGGGGCGGATCCAGCCGGCCGTTTTTTTTTTTTTTTTTTGGGGGGGGGGGGGGGGGGGCAAACAGTTTGGACCTTTCCTACCCGAGGCAACTCATTTACTGGGGGGGGGGGGGGGGTGCGGTCGGAAATATTTCGAACTCAATTCTTTCCATGCAACGCTCATAGGCGTAATGTTAATGAGATCAGCAGAATCCCATTTTATCTAGTGTACACTGAATCGCTCAATACACGGACCATTTCAAATACAGGGGAGGGGGCTGCGGTCGGAGATATTTCAAACTCAATTATTTGAATGCATCGTCCATAGGCGGTGCATGGTGCCCTTAGTGCGGTGCACGCCCATTAACGTTCAGCAGAAGTCCCTGGCCTACCCCAAAGTCGAATTTCTCCCCGGATTTGGGCCACTTCGTTTTGCAACCACACCATTTTTAAGATTTACAAAATGAGGTTTTCAGCTTCCTGACCTTTAGGGATATCGTAGAAGGAAATATGTCAGATTGTAATTTGTAGTGCTCCCACATTGTCATCTGGGCAGGCACAACATTGACGTAGGAACGACACGAGAAGTGGAGGGGCCAGTGAAACTTTGACCTCATCTTGAGGAAAACCTAACCCCTCTATGATCAATATATTTGCAGATTTGGGCTCCTCTCGCCTTGGTGAATCATTTGCCGTCTTCAATTTTGCATTTGAAGAAAAAAGGAAAGAGTTCAGCAAAAATTTCGGCCGAAAAGTGGAGGGGCGATGGCCCCTGCGGCCCCCCGGTTCCTACGCCTATAGGGCGCAAACACGACACGACCAGGATACATATCTTCGGCGGTAGCCGGTAGG
Source organism: Chirona hameri (assembly GCA_036785665.1). Taxonomy (NCBI): domain Eukaryota; kingdom Metazoa; phylum Arthropoda; class Thecostraca; order Balanomorpha; family Balanidae; genus Chirona; species Chirona hameri. The sequence continues at coordinate 26,683 of JAXIVJ010012241.1, read as the reverse complement.
CCGTGTGCTTTCGCGGGAGGATAGTGAGGACAGAGATGATTGAAAGCATTTTCTGGTTTCTGGAGTGGTGCTAACGCATTGCTGACGCTCAGCAATCAAAGCACCAAAGTTGTCATCACCCTCACATAATTGGTTTTGGTTTGGTTTGTGGACCTAGCACTATATCCTCTTGGGACCTAGGTGCGGAACTCTCAACCTGTTCCGAGGGTTATTATATGGGGGCCGGTCAACTGTTTCAGAGGCCCGCCCAGGGATTTGACCCCGGGTCACCAGCACAGAAGACATGAATCCTGCCCCTGCGCCAGATCGCTCCCCTCTCACATAATAAACACGATGCTGGCGCCAAATATGAATAAACCACGACAATATGCGTTTTTTCATCTACAAATCGATGCTAAAATCATTGTCATGAAGTTTTTTTCTCTTTCTCAAAACGGAAAAGTTTGACATCGTGCCATCGGATGCGGCTAGTTGTCTTCCAGGCCCTGTCCGAAATCGTCATTTGATCGCATTTTAACCTGGAATGGCATGGCCGGAAGATCTGAAAATTGCACCCTCGATGTAATAGGACCCAAGAAATCGATTGAGACCATTTTTGAGCAAATCAGACGGTAACTTCAGGCTCTAGCGCGTTCCCCATATTTTGACCTGAAATTTGACCTGGAAGGTCAACCGTTATCGCAAAATGGACTTGTTTTTTTAAATCACATAGTCTGATTGACCTATAAACCAAGTTTGGGGAAAATCGAAAGTTGTCGCAGTAAACAGGGCCTCACCGGCACCAACTCAGCCGCTCGGCATAGTTACCTATGATCTATGATCCAGAGCGATTTTCCCCAAACTTCTTTCATAGGTCAATCAGACCATACTGATTCCAAAAAATCTGGTCCATTTTGTTCTAGTGGTTGACCTTCCAGGTCAGATTTCAGGTCCAATAATTGGAACGCGCTAAAGCCTAAAGTTACGGTCCGATTTGCTCAAACGCGGTCTCAATCGATTCCTTGGGTCTAAATACATCAAGGGCGTAATTTTTAGATCTTTAGAACATGCCATTCCAGGTAAAATTTCGATCAAATGACGGTTTTCGGGCAGGGCCCGCCGAAGACAACTAGCCGCATCCCGCGCTATCAAACAGGCGGCAAATAGGTTTTTGATCTACAAATCGCTGCCAAATTCCTTTTCATTAAGTTTTTTCTTCTCAAAACGGAAAAGTTAGATATCGCGCCATTAAACTGTCGGCAAATAGGCGATACATTCGTCAAGTTCTGGGATTTTTTTTTTTGGGGGGGGGCAAAAGATCCTCTCAGGGCTTTTGGGGGGCATGGCCCCGTGCCCCCCCCCCCACTGGATCCGCCCCTGGCTCTGTATATGGTCTCACTCACTGCCAAGACCGTATTGAAAGTTTAATAATTCGAATCGAGGGAATCGAGTCAGTATTTGCGCCACAAAGAGCACCTAGCGCCGCCGACAAGTCGGTGCGACACCCTGTCACATCAATGCTTTCGCCCTATGCAGCGCCGACTAGTTGGCGGGCCAGCCGAAATTATGGGGTGAGGTTAAAACGCCTATCGCCAACTTGCGCTAAATCGCCATTAGATCGAAATTTTACCTCGAATGGCATGACCTGAAGATCTGAAAATCACGGCCTAGATGTAATTTCACCCAAGGAATCGATTGAGACCACTTTTGAGCAAATCAGACTTTTAACTTTAGGCTCTAGCGCGTTTCAATACTTTGACCTGAAATTTGACCTGGAAGGTCAACCGCTATCGCAAAATGAACCTATTTTTTAATTAGCATTGTCATTTTGCGATAGCGGTTGACCGTCCAGGTCAAATTTCAGGTCAAAGTATTGAAACGCGCTAGAGCCTAAAGTTAAAGTCCGATTTGCTCAAAAGCTTCAGCTAAGTTTTCGAGTTAAATGGGGGTTAGTTTGACGCCCCTTTCCCAACCAGGGTGAAGGTAGCTCATACCCCACCGTGGCGCGGATAAACATGTGAGACAAGGGGTTATATTACGCTAACTCCACCGATAACAAACTTTAGTGTCACCAGACCCACCTACACCATCTGATATTGTAGGAGCCAGTGTTGTGCTTGACTCAGAGTTGTTGAGTCAAATTAGACTTAACTAACTCAAATGAGTTGAGTCAGAGTGGAGTCAGTCAAGAAAATGTTTGATTGTGTCGAGTCAGAGTTGTCATGCATTTTTGCTTGAGTCACGGTTGAGTTACCTGGACGCTGTTTGAGTCAAAGTTTAGTTGACTCATTCTCTCGAGTCAAATGAGATAATGCAGTGACTTTAAATCGCAGTTGTCAAGCTATGGCAGATACAACATTGCGTCTATGCCGGCATTGCATTGAAAGTATTTACTTAAAATATATCCGAATGCACCCCCTTTGTTCAACAACTTTTGGTGTTATTGAGTAAAACAATAATTCGACTCAGCCTTGAGTTGACTCATTTTTATTTGAGTCACGAGTTGAGTCAGGGGTAAGAGTAAATGAGTCTGAGTCGAGACGAGTCAAAACTTTTGTTCAAACACTTCAGTAAGAGTTTAGCCAGAATTGAGTCAGTCAGGACAATTATGAGTCGAGCACAACCCTAGATCCTGGTTCGAGCTGGTAACCCAGTCTGTCATTGCCAATGTTAACAAATCGGGGCTAATGCATTGCCAGTCTGATGTCATGGCTGTGTTCTTGTCCGTCATAACATTCAAACTGTACCTATTTGAGGCCTCAGGCTATGGAGGTGGCTATGGAGGTGGCAATTTTATGAAAGTTTTGTTTTGCTCTATAAAGAAATATATTGTTATAATACTAATAATAATAAGAATACCATTTATTTCGCACCATCATAGGTACATATAATTTTACAGTCAACCAATAGGTATAAATAAATCAGACCACATGCATAGTACGCACACATACACTCACACACATATCTAAGTGACAAAACATACACATATAACACATGTTATCGAATGAATATGGGTTGATAAATTAAGTATGAACATTCCAAAACTAAATTTCACAGACAATAATAGCATTTAAAAGGATTAATCTACCTACCACAAAAGTAAATGATTTATGTATACAGATGGCCTCTCGATCCTCAAAGCACATATTCACCATTGTTATTCTTAGTCTTGTTGTTGTTGCTGTTGTTGTTGTTGTTACCACCAACAGAGTGAACAGAGTGAAAAGAATATCAAACGACATTAATGCTGAATGTGTTTGATCAAACATTGTGTATTTGTATTGCCCTTTGCCTTGTTTATCATTGTCTCCATTCAATTCGGTATTATTCATTATGCTGTGTTCCAGATGCCTAAGAGAGCAAGGCACCGCTTTACTAGGACCCGATCGACAAGACCACGGGTGAGCTCAAAGAAATCAGGCAGCCGGCTTGAAGTGATACGTCATAAACGCTTATCTGAAACATCGAGAAAACCTTTCCGAAAGTAGCATTAGCCATTAGACATTAACATTTGCGTGGATAGAACCATGATGTCCTCAGTTTCAAATTTGGTTCTATTATGTTTCGCATGTGACGCTCCTTACACTTCGTCCAACATTAACATGTTTGATTTTACGCATTTCAATTTACAAATGCCCAGATTCAAGGACCCTATTTTATTTATTTCACCAGTGACCTCAATGTAAAATCAAATATTACATCATGCTAAGCGAGGTCACGACGTTAGGATTGGATGACATGAAGTTTGCAATCGAGTGGAATGTAATTTTATAATGGATTTGAAATTCATTATATAAAACAATGTTCATTGCAGGATCTAATCCAGTATAACGTTGTGTTTCTCAGGTTTTTATCGTGGATGCAATTCTCAATCATCGCAAGAGGGTAGACAGAGAGGAGACTGAATACCTAGTCAGATGGCATGGCTATGGCCACGAGTAAGTCATTTGGGTCTGGATTTTGGGCCTTGTGTTTTGAGTCCAGTGGACAAGCACATGATTCAGAGTTGTATAATTATAAAAAATGGATTTGCATACTTATTAATTGCAAGATCTCATAATGGGCAGTCGCTCGGAAAATACAGGCAATGTTTGTCTATCTGTCTGTTTGTCTGTCTGTCTCTCTGACCTCGTCTCGTCTCGTCTCTTAATAGTTTCTGCCCCGCTTCACAAATTCCCCCACATGCATTATGACAAACTTTTTGTTTACAGACCCCCAACATGGGAGTCACAGGGGCACCTCACAAACAACATCTGCTTACAGATATATCAACATAAACATGGATTGGTAAGTGGGCAGTGTTGTATTTAAGGGGTGTCATGGCTCTCCCCTTTGGCGAAAGGCGCCCTCCTCCGTACCAGAGGAGTCATCTGTGCCAGAGGCGCCCTCCCCTCCTCAGAGGTACCCTCTCCTCCCTGAGACGGCGGGCCAAAGGTGCAGAGAAAGGTGTCTATAGGGGTGGGGGGGGACGCCAAAGGAGGTGCATCGGGTGTCTCCAGAGCTGTTTTTGGAAGGCCGTTTTTTAAAATTCGTGGGAGGTTGTCTTCGGTGCTAGGGTGGCCTGTGGTGTATGCCATTCGACATTCATTCTATGGCAAATCAAAGCTTCTCAAATGCTCCGGTATGGGCCGGATCGCTCATATTCAGATTTTTGCAAACACTACGAAAGGACTCGCTTCGTGTTTCTCGCTCGCTCTAAATAGCATTACTCATAATGCTCTCTATTAACTGGCAAAAATTGGTGAACGCGGTTATTATGGTTGAAAAATAATGTGATCAATTAAAAAGAATACTTACCTACATAAAACATATTTGTATTACACCATTTAATTTTATGTTAACTTCTAAACTATTTTGGTTTTATCGTTTACACCCCCCCCCCCCTCCTGCTCAACAACAACTTTCACTGACAGTGCCCTCATGTAGGATTTGGTGACCTCTCGAGGGCGTGTCCCCTCCCTTGACGGATTTATAAATGCGCCACTTTAAGTGGGTAGCAATGAATCAAGCGATTACCAGGAACAAGCAATGCCATGTGATTTACCCAATACTCCTTATTTAGTCATTTGAGTTACGAGTTCACAAGATCTAACCATTTGCGGGCACAAATAATTCAGACGCAACACCCTTCAGTTCCAATTGACCCCACATGGCAACAATTAGTCGCATACAGTGGCATTGTTTGCGGTTAAAGCATTAAATATCGTGAAACATCTTAAGTGCATACGTGTATATAAGAGGATGCTTTTAGCATTTGGAAGCTGGAACTGGTATTTCTGTCAGATTTGTGGGATATTGCTCGTCAGTAATGATGTAATGTTTTATTTATATCTGTTCTTTATCTAATTTCTTTGTTCTTAGGGTGTGCCGCTGGTGGCGGACGATGGGGGAGGGGATGCCGACGACTCGAGCTGCCGTGCCGACGACAGACCACTGCCCACCACCGGCCCTGAGGTAAGTTCCTGTTACCCCGGAATGTTTTATTCGTAACAGACGACCACTTGATCTGAACGCTCATACTGGAAACTGGCGTGGCTGACAAGTATCGACATCTGACCACATTTTCTGGTGTTCTTAGGGGGTGCCGCTGGTGGCGGACGATGGGAGAGGGGATGCCGACGACTCGAGCTGCCGTGCCGACGACAGACCACTGCCGACCGCCGGCCCTGAGGTGAGTTCCTGTTACCCCGGAATGTTTTATTCGTAACAGACGACCACGTGATCTGAACGTTCATGCTGGAAACTGGTGTGACAGACAAGTATCGACATCTGACCACATTTCTGGTGTTCTTAGGGTGTGCCGCTGGTGGCGGACGATGGGGGAGGGGATGCCGACGACTCGAGCTGCCGTGCCGACGACAGACCACTGCCGACCGCCGGCCCTGAGGTGAGTTCCTGTTACCCCGGAATGTTTTATTCGTAATAGACGACCACGTGATCTGAACGCTCATGCTGGAAACTGGTGTGGCAGACAAGTATCGACATCTGACCACATTTTCTGGTGTTCTTAGGGTGTGCCGCTGGTGGCGGACGATGGGGGAGGGGATGCCGACGACTCGAGCTGCCGTGCCGACGACAGACCACTGCCCACCACCGGCCCTGAGGTAAGTTCCTGTTACCCCGGAATGTTCAGCCCTCACCAACCTCCAGAGGGCTCCCTGGCTTCGATAGTGCTCACTATATGCTCACTTCGCTCACTTCGATGTGCTCACTATTGGGTTACTTTGGCTTCCAGTGTGATTCCTCTGGTTTCCAGAAGGCCCTCGCTGACCTCTCGAGGACCCACTCTGACCTGGAGCCCAGACGGGCCCAGAAGCTTCGGTGGGCGAGATATGTTGGCCTTTCTCATGGGCTTGGAGACGAGGCATGGCCCGGACGTTCCCCAACCCACCCGCGATCGCCATGGCACCCATGGCGCAACTATCCTGGTCAAACTATCGGAACCATATCAAGTCGCATACAGCGGCAGCCGAGTCCGACCGAGCATTTCAGTTACGTCTTGCTAATGTTACGTGCTAATTTTCTGAGCATTTTTTTAATTTGCATATGTGATAGAGCCCTATCATGCTCTATCCTATCATGACATGACAGTTTTTCCTATCATGACAGTCATGTCAGTTTTGAAAATATCGCCCTAAATCGTTTGCAATCTTCGTTTAAAGATCGATTTTTAACGTTTTGTTTTCTTCTTAAAAAACGTAAAAGTACGGAAGAGTGCCGCCCGGAGTAAAGTACGCCAATACGGAAAGTACATAGTTAACGACTATTCCGAAATGCAGATACGGAAAAGACGAAACTTGAAATGAATATTACAAACGATTGAGGGCGAACTTTTCAAAGCGGACTGGACTTTTACAATAGGCGTAACTGGCCCTATCACATCAAATTTGTATTTTAGGTTATAATGTTCCTTTAACCCGCGCCGGGGGGGGGGGGGGGGGGGGGGGCGTTTGGACGCCCCTTCCCCTCCAAGGTTTTTGACGATAACGAAAAACGGTGGCGCGCAGCGCGCCGTTTTTTGCACACGAGTTTGGGCAGCAATTGCGCATACTGTGTGAAAAAATACACTCCGAGTCACAAAAGGTCAGGTCACGAGGTCAGCTCACGTGACCCGACCTCCGAAAAATGTTTGAAGTCGTGCCACAAAGATAGTTTTATACTGAGCAGTTTCAAACTTTTAGGCTATAATAAACATATCATAACCTAAAATGTGTTTATCTCGGATTTTTGATGTCGGTGACCTGAGGTCAGTTCAATTTCGTGTCCTCCCCATTATAAGTCAACGGAGAAAACTTCAAATCCCTCCTTTTCAGAGGACACCTGTCAGATCAGTCCCATTATTTCAGAATCATGTCTCCTTAGGTCATTATTGATGGTCCAGGTGCAAATTTTGATAAGTGGCCCATTTAAAGGTCATTTGAGGTCACCCGAGGTCACCAACAGTTTGTTGCCAATAACTTTTGATAGCGATGAGATTGAAACGCGAAAATGGCACCAATGTGTTTGTCTCATCAAGTCGCATTGACTCGTGCAATATTACCCACCGTGATCCACTTGGGTCACCATGTAACCCTGACCTGAAGTCAAATTTTGGGATTGATCTTGCAAGGTCATGATATATATGTTTCGATGCGCCTTGACAAGAGAAACACGATGGTGTCACAATAAATGCTATATCGTTAATATCCAAAAAGTTATTCGCGAAAATCGTTTTCCGAGACAGCAGACATTTTGACCTTTGATGACCTCTGGAGCCTCAACTATTGACCTGAGCTCAAATCTGACGAGCTATATATTAAGATATATTTCAAGAGCTATATATTGCTTGTTTCGGTTTCTTCCTAGCTATCATAGTCCCCGAGATATCGAGACATTTCTGGATCAACGCCGTTTTTATTTTATTTTGCGCTACGTTGCCTAGGAGCCGAGTTAGTAGGGGGGGGGGGGGGGGGGGCGTCGAAACGCCCCCCTCCCCGGCACGGCGAAGGTGGCGCCGAGCACCAGCCCGGCGCGTGTTAATCCTATTGACGAGCGGCCCTCTTTGCTGCATAGTCTTCCCCTCTCCCCTCCCTTTTAACAATGACGTTCTTTCCTGCTTTCTGTGGCCTGACCTACTTTTTACCGTCCACAGGTCCCACCTGTCCTCTCAAATAGTGACGTCCAGGTCATACCAGGTAATCCTTTTATCCAAATATAATACTGTTTTGTTTGGATCCTGGTAAATAACATTCTCCTACCATGAAGATGAAGTGACCGTCATGTGTATAATTATTAAACTCTGAGCGCAACACTGCGTTTCTCCTACCTTTTTGGCTTAGATATGTGTCATGTGATTGAGTCGTGGCACTCAGTTGATATATTTGATGCATTATGGAGAACGTACCGCTTGAAGCAACACTTTTCTGTTTGAAAGCTAAGGGGATCGGTTTATCGTTATTTTGTAAAATATATTTATGAGTGCATTTCGAAAGAAAAACTCATTTTAAGTTTCCTTTGCGCTCATCGATTTATTTTCTTCTTTCATTATCATTTGATGACTGCATGCGTCTCCCTGTGTGTTATTGCAGCACATGGCCTCTGGAAAGCTGTGTATGAATCCGAACGTGTCATGGTGGCATGTACAGCGTCTGCAACTCGGGTGAGTTCTCGTCACGGGACGCAGCCACAACACTGTTTCGCGCCTTTGAGTAAACTGACCTTGACCGAACGAGAAAAAAAAACAAGGGAGTTAGCGATAGGTATAAGTCTCAGTCACATGTCCAAACAGTAGTGATTTGCTTAACGGCCTTTTCTCGCGCACGATAACGTTGCGTTGGGTATCTGAAACGCTATGCAAATAACAAGCATCGTCATCTCCACTGGGCTTTGTTTGATCCCATCGGCTTTTCTGATGTTTTAATTGACAATATTATTTGTCATACACTATTTTACCTTTAAATTTACCAAATCACCTTGCATAGCTTTCTCACTTCATGTCGTAACTTTGTGTCTTCTTTTTCAGAGCGATATCTTGAACGCGGTCAACTGTGCGGTACCAGCTCGGGAGAAAAGGGATCGCGTTGGTAGGATTTGAGTGATATTACGAGTGAGCGCGAAGCTAGTTCTTCCTTGGTACGAGTATATGGGGAAACTCTGGGTATGAGCGGCCCTGCCCGACCCGGCCCATACCATCGCTTTTGAGTCTTATACATCTCCAACCGCACGTCCGATTGACAAGCGGTCTTCTTTACTGAGTGGCCACATCCCCTTACCCTGTATGAGACCAGTGCCGACTCACGTTGGTGCTTACCACGGCGCGTGTCACGTGCTGCATGCGGAGTGTCGGAAATAGCTTTCCCGTAAGAACACCGCAACGACTGGGGTGATCCTGTTCGAATGTGTGGTTAGAGCTAAGGGAGGGCCCATCGGCTGCGACCTTTCCACAAGCCACGGGTGGGGTGCCTTTGCACGTTCGCACTTGCACACCTCTATTCTGTATCTCTGGAACAGTTTGGTCGATTATGTTCAAATTTAGTGCATGGTTAGGGACTAGAGATGCAATATTTTCTCTAAAATCGAATACCGGCCCCGCACGACACCACCACCTTAACCAAAAATACCGGCAATATACCGGCGCTGCCATTGTCATTGCATTATCACACATGCTCACATACCTCAAAAATACCGCCGTTACTGAAAATATACCGGCATGCCGGTATGGCAGTACTGAAATCTTGCTGCTCTATTAGGGACCCATTAGCTATGAGCTTAACACAAGTCTGGTCGGGGGGGGGGGGGGCATCTGCACGTGCGCTGGTGCTCATCCCTTTGCTATATCTTGGGAACGACTGTCAATTGTATTCGAATTCGGTGTGTCGTTAGGGGCCCAATAGCAGCCTACAAGCTTTCCATAAGTAAGGGATGTGGTGCACCTGAACGTGCGGACGTGCAATCCCTTTTTTACATCTCAGGAACGCTTAATCCCGCATACCAGCCGTACCAATGAACAGTAAATATATTCCCTTCGCACTTGCTCGATCATTGCCAACCGTGGAGTCTCGCCGGTTTACTTGTATTTTCTTGCTGCGCCGTCGTAATTTCAAAATATACCTGAATTGCGTGTTAATTAATTACGTGTTAATACCAAAAAGTGGTCTGTATAGTATCTATAGTCCAGAGATCCTTGGAGATCGGAAATCCCCCCCCCCACACACACACACATACCGTTAGTTTGTGCTCGGCGCGAACCCGCGGTAGTGTGCGGGCAAATATCTCATTTTAATTAGTAGTGAGCAAGACAAGCCCGGTCCATTGGATCGTTCATTCTTATTATTTCAGTTTTCTGTTTTCTATTTCAACAATGTATAATTGCACATAGTTTTGATTTTCGAACATTTCCAATGCAGGTCAGTATGGGTTGTGTTGATATCTGCTCATTGAATGTAACACATTGCTTCTTTTTCTCCCCAGAGGGCTCCAGTCAGCTGCGGACTCAACTCGTCTGCCACATGTGTGGCTTTCACTTCCGAAATTCCCGCATATCCCAACACTTCCGGCGCCACCACAAAATTGAAGACCCGGAAAGTCTGAAGGGAGTCAAGGACGACATGCGGACGTTCTCTGCCAAGATGGCAACCAGGTAATTATCAGCAAAGGACGTATAAAAGTACAGGACAAAGTTTGTCCTAAAAAATTATGGATCCAATACCTACACTAGGGGCGGGGACAAGGCTTTGTTAAAGGGACTGTCCCACCTTAACATTAGGTTTGAGTTGAGATAGCCAAGTTGTTGGCCTTGCATCGAAACTATGTGAGGTAGCAGCAAAAACAACCACAGTTGTCTCATCAAGAATATATTTGAAGTTGATTTTGACAACCGTAAAAAATAAGGGCACTGTGTATTTGAATAGCCCTTAAATCCGGATGACGTCATGCCTCTTTACCGATCAGTTAATACAGTCGACCTGTTTTACTGTCTAACGATCTTGTGCCATATCATTTGTCTGCAAACAAAAATATATATTTCTAGGGAAATACGTCAAGTGACGTCATCGACCCAAATATTACGTATTTGTTCAAATCCATATTTGTTATCAAATTAGTCACTTTTAGGAAAAACAAATGGCACCATCGTGATCAGCAGCATCAATTGTATCCAGTGCACCTCAAGCGATGCGTATATAACCACTTTTTGAAGGTGGGACAGTCCCTTTAAGTGCATTAGAGATAGCGGCAAACGACCTCAGTCAGATGTGCATTTTATTTGATTTGATCATGTGCTCTTGGGATTGGGAGGACAGTTATTTTTCCGTTTACTTTTAGTCAAGCGGTGCTAAAATGCGCATTAAATAGGGTCGTATATTTTATGACGCACCCTGCACTTTCCATTAACCCGCGCCGTCCCGGGGGGGGGGGGGAGGGGGCGTTTAGACGCCCCACCCCCTAAGGTTTTTCGGAGATAGCGAAGTCGTTTTTCTGTACACGTGTTTAGGCACGTGTACAGAAAAGGCACGTGTTTAGGCATTAATTGCGCATACTGTGTGCAAATTTTGACTCCGGGGCAGCAAAGGTCGGGTCACGAGGTTTGGTCACGTGACCCGACCTCTGAAAAAGTTTGAAGTCGTGCCACAACCATAGGTTTATACTGAGCAGTTTCAAACTTTAAGGATATGATAAACATATAATTACCTAAAAGGTGTATATCTCGGATTTTTTTATATATCGGTGACCTGACGTCAGGTCAATTTCGTAAAAAACATTATAAGTCAATGGGGAAAACTTCAAATCTCTCCTTTTCAGAGGACACCCGTCAGATCAGTCCCATTATCTCAGCATCATGTCTCCTTAGGACATTATTGATGGCCCGGGTGCAAACTTTGATTAGTGACCCATGTAAAGGTCATTTGAGGTCAACCCAGGTCACCAACAGTTTTGTTGCCAATAACTTTTGATAGAAATGATATAGAAACGCGAAAATGGCACCAATGTGTTTGTCTCATCAAGTTGCATTGACTCATATGCAATATGACCCACCATGACCTACTTGGGTCACCATGTAACCTTGACATGAGGTCAAATTTTGAAATTGACCTTCCAATGTCATGATGTATATTTTCGATACGCCTTGACAAGAGAAACACGACGGTGTTAAAATAAATGTTCTATCGTTAATAGTAAAAAAGTTAATCGCGAAAAACATTTCAGAGACGACAGACAATTTGACCTTTGATGACCTCTGGAGCCTCAACTATTGACCTGAGCTTAAATCTGACGCAAGAACGTTCCTGGAGCGTTTCAAGAACTATCTATTGCTTTTTCGGTTTCTTCCTAGCTATCATAGTTACCGAGATATCCAGAGATTTCTGGATCAAGCTACCTAAAAACGGGGAATTTGACCTTGGATGACCTCTGGTGACCCCAATATTGAACTGAGCGAAAAATGACCGAAGTAGTTTCGAAAACATTTTTGTCGAGCTTTCAAACACTGTTTTATGTTTTGCTCTACGTTTCCTAGAAACTGAGTTAGAGAGCGCGGCGTCGAAACGCCGCGCTCGGTGATCCCCCCAGATCTCGAAAGCCACGCAACGTAACGACAAGCGGAATACGGCATTAGATAGGTAGCGACAAGTACTAGATAAAATACACAGATCAATTTGAGGTCAGATCAATATTGAGGTCACCAGAGGTCACCAATGGTCAAATTTTCCCATATTTCTAGTAACTGGAACATCGCTTCAGATAATTCGGGTTAGCTCGGTAACTAAGATAGCTAGGAAGAAACGAAACAAAAAACTGGAGACATTTAATTGCTCTTTCTGTAAGGTATACTCCGTTCCTCCCTGTCCCTCCCCCGTCTCTCTCCTGTACCATCGCTGTCCACCCCTGTCCTACCTCGTCCCACCCCATCTCACCCCTGTCCCACCCCGTCCCACCCCTGTCCCACCCCTGTCCCACCCCGTCCCACCCCGTCCCACCCCATCCCACCCCTGTCCCAGCCCCATCCATGTCCCACCCCCGTCCCATCCCCGTCCCATCCCGTCCCATCCCTGTCCCATCCCTTTCCCATCCCTGTCCCATCCCTGTCCCATCCCTGTCCCATCCCTGTCCCATCCCTGTCCCCCATCCCTGTCCCCAATCCCTGTCCCCCATCCCTGTCTCCCATGTCTATCCCCATCCCTGTCCCCCATCCCTGTCCCCCATCCCTGTCCCTCATCCCTGTTCCCCATCCCTGTCCCCCATCCCTGTGCCCCATACCTGTCCCCCATACATGTCCCCCATACATGTCCCCCATCCCTGTCCCCCATCCCTGTCCCCCATCCCTGTCCCCCATCCCTGTCCCCATCCATGTCCCCCATCCCTGTCCCCCATCCCTGTCCCCCATCCCTGTCCCCCATCCCTGTCCCCCATCCCTGTCCCCCACCCCTGTCCCCCATCCCTGACCCCCATCCCTGTCCCCCATCCCTGTCCCCCATCCCTGTCCCCCATACCTGTCGCCATCCCCTGTCCCTTCCCCGTCCCACCCCGCCCACTCCTGTCCCACTCCTGTCCCACTCCTGTCGCACTCCTGTCCCACTCCTGTCCCACTCCTGTCCCATCTCTGTCCCTCCCCGTCCCTCCCCTGTCCCATCCCCGTCCCACTCCCGTCCCATTTCTATCCCACTCCCGTCCCATTTTTGTCCCACTCCCGTCCCATCTGTCCCTCCCCGTCCCTCCCCTGTCCCAGCCCCGTCCCATCCCCTTCCCACCACTGCTATCGCTTGTCACACTTTTTGCCCATGTTGAAGTTGCCCAAGAGGCGGAATGGAGGAACCCCCTGGACATGACTTGGAATCGAAATGATAGCATTTATACACTTCTTGAGTTCGAGTTTGTGTTTGAGGAAAACTTGGTTATGCCCTAAATATGGATAGGATATGGTGTAAATTGTACAAAGGTGTCACCAAAGCACTTGTAATTTGGACGAATACAATTATATATATATATATATATATATATATATATATATATATATATATATATATATATATATATATATATATATATGATTAATGTGTTTCAGGAAACCAAAACTTCCGGAGAAGTTGACGTGCGAAAAGTGTGGTGCACGTGTTCTTCACCTGCAGCTGCATCTGAAGCGGAACCACAAAATAAGTGACCGTGCTGCCAGAAAAGTACTCAAGGATGCAGCGTTCGCGCACGAACTGGTAAGTATTAGCTGGTCACTGCTTTACTAGACGATTCATAATGGAAGTGTAGGCACTGGCGGTGACGCCTCCGACCGCTCAGACGGCTGGGCGTAACGCTATGGCGTTAGCACCGATGTCAGAGAGTACCTATGTCGGATATTGAGTGCATAGTCCGGTATAAACGGTCATCTGGCAAAAATACCGCCGATTTGAAACAAGCACTTCTCTTGAGGCGTCTAGGTAGAGTAATTTTCCCTTTAATCCGGCTTCGTCCGGGGTCCGGGCTGGGACAAATTTTGCCCTCTCACTATTTTCCAAATCATTGATCGCAGTGAGACGTGCGAGATGGCATTGGAAAGTTCTCGAGGACACACGCACACACATAATTTCCAAATTGAGGTCACGTGTCGGGTCCAGGGTAAAAATCTAGCGTTTTCATATTGTGGGCTGTAGTCTGTAAGGACCGCAAACTGAAAAGCTCCGGGCCCAAAGTCAGACAAAGTGCTCTCAAATGTATGATGAAGGTACTGCATGAGGTCCCATCCTAAACACTTAGCGAAAGTCGTATGCAAGTTGTGCGACACGTGCTTTATGGGTTAAGTTAGACGTAGATACCGATAATGGTGGCCTTTACACCACTTGATTGGTCTTGATAAGCTTGAGATCAAGGTCAGATCATGTGGGGTTAAATTTTGACATTTATTAATTTAAACAAAAAAAGCATGCTCCCGGATCAGAATGATGACCAAAATTGTTCTGTATCTGGTCAAGAAAAGCCCAAAGTCGCAATGTCAATGTCCCACCCCCGTCCCACCCCGTCCCACCCATGTCACTCCCCTGTCCCACAACTGTCCCACCCGTCCCTCCCTGTTCCTCCCCGTCCCACCCCGTCCCACCCCGTCCCATCCCGTCCCATCCCGTCCCATGCCGTCCCATCCCGTCCCATCCCGTCCCATCCCGTCCCATCCCGTCCCATCCCGTCCCATCCCGTCCCATCCCGTCCCATCCCGTCCCATCCCGTCCCATCCCGTCCCATCCCGTCCCATCCCGTCCCATCCCGTCCCATCCCGTCCCATCCCGTCCCGTCCCATCCCATCCCGTCCCATCCCGTCCCGTCCCATCCCGTCCCATCCGGTCCCGTCCCGTCCCGTCCCGTCCCGTCCCGTCCCGTCCCGTCCCGTCCCGTCCCGTCCCGTCCCGTCCCGTCCCATCCCGTCCCATCCCGTCCCATCCCGTCCCATCCCGTCCCATCCCGTCCCGTCCCATCCCGTCCCGTCCCGTCCCGTCCCGTCCCGTCCCGTCCCGTCCCGTCCCGTCCCGTCCCGTCCCGTCCCGTCCCATCCCGTCCCATCCCGTCCCATCCCGTCCCATCCCATCCCATCCCATCCCATCCCATCCCGTCCCATCCCGTCCCGTCCCATCCCGTCCCGTCCCATCCCGTCCCGTCCCATCCCGTCCCATCCCGTCCCATCCCGTCCCACCCCGTCCCACCCCGTCCCTCCCCGTCCCTCCCCATTTCCAAAGTAAGCCCCACGTTTCAGATCCGAGGTCAAGATATTCCGATTTCACGTTGCGGACTGTAAGAAGCGCACAATGGACAACTCGTGGCCTAAACTCAGATCGATTCTGTCAAATTTATTATGAAGGTACTGCCATGGTAAAGGTCCCATAAAACGTCCGTAAAAACTCTAAAATCAGTTTTGATGTTGGTTTTCAAACTGGAATTTTTGTATAAAAACAATTGAGGCAGCCTTTTTGTTCAACTCTCAATTTCACATATTTGACGTTATCATTCGGATATAACTAACAATACAATGTTTGTAAATTTCGATACTCCGCTGACCCAATGACCCAATGACCTCCGCTTGGGTCATGTCAGGTCATATAAGGTCACAGGTGTTTTTTGCCTATACCGTTTGATATAAAATAGATAGAGCCGTGCGCATGGCCCCATTGTATTTGTCTCGTAAAGACGCATCGACTAATACGCAACAACACATACTTGGGTCACCACGTGACCCTGACCTTAAGTCAAATATTGAACTTGACTTTTAAGGTCACCATGTATATGTTGCGACGCATCTCGACGAGAAAACACGATGGTGTCAAAATTATTGCCCTAGCTTTCTTAGTTCAAAAGTTACTTTCGAAAAAAACTTTTCGTCAAAAACGGCCATTTTGACCTTTCCTGACCTCTGGAGCTATAACTATTGACCTGAGCTCAAATCTGACGACACTTAAGCGAAAGAGCTGTTTAAGAGCTATCCAGTATTTTTATTCCTCGTAGCTATTCTGAGATAATTGGAGGTTTCCGGAAAATATCCGCATATAACAAAATTTGACCTTTGATGACCTCTGGTGACCTCAATATTGCCCTTAGCGAAAAAATAAATGACCTCGGTCATTTCAAACGTCCTTGTTAACCCTCGCACTGACGGGGGTCTGAGCCAACTTAGTACTGACGGGAGCCGGCCGGATATCTGCACCCCCCAGCCATCTCGAGAACCAGGCAACGTAGCGACAAGCAGAATAAAGCAAAAGATAGCCCTCAACAAGCTCTATCGGAAGTATAAAGGCAATTTTCAGGTCAGGTCAACATTGAAGTCATCAGAGGTCACAAATGGTAAAATGTTCCAAAACAAATCCTTTAAAAAACTCATTATCTCAGGAACTATGATAGCTAGGACCAAACCGAACAATGCATTCGATAGCTCGGATACCGGTCTTTCTAATGACGTCATTAGATTTTAGCTAATTTTAATATTTTGGGCTCCAGAGCTCAATAAAGCTCAAAATGGCACTTATTTCACGAAACCGTTTTTCGCTTCTATTTTTTTAGTGTTTAAGATAGAGGAATAATTCGTACACCATCGTGTTTGTCTCATCAAGACGCGTAGATAAATATACTTGATGACCTCGAAAAGTCAATTGTAAATTTGACCTCAGGCTAAGGTCACGTGGTGACCGAAGTTGACCCAAGTAGGTCCTATTATATACCATTCGATGAGTCTGGAATGAGACAAACACATTGAGACCCTTTCCATGTCTCTATCTCTGCTCAATCGAACGTTATTGGCAAAAAAACTGCTGGTGACCTCGGGTGACCTCAGATGACCTTTTGGGGGGTCACTTATAAAATATTGTACCTGTATCATCAAGGATGACCTAACATGTCATAATCGTTGAAATTTTAAACTTATCTGATGTGTATCTTAGAAAGCAGAAACATTTCAATTTTCCCCATTGATTTATAATAGAGAGGTCGCAAAATCACCTGACCTCAGGTCGCCGATATACAAAACGAGATAAACAAGTTGTAGATCCGTGGTCTCATTCTATTCTGTGTGTCTCAAGTCATTCCGACAATCACTGTGGCTTGGGCATGACGACAAACTTGCAAACACGCATTTTGAGGTGAGGAACTTAACGTGACCTGACGACCTGACCTGATATGACCTGGGGTCAAAATTTTCACACAACGTCCGGAATTGATGCCCGAATAGCTGTGGTAAATTTGCTCCGCCGTTTTTTCACTATCTGCGAGAAGAAAAAAACGATGGGAGCGGATATCCACCCCTCTCCCCGTCAGTGCGCGGATTAAGAGCTTTCGAACGTTTTTTTCTCTCGCGTCTCCCCCCCCTCCCCCCCTCACCCCACCCCACCAGGGCGAAGGTGGCTCAGAGGCCCGCCAGATCGTGGGTTAAGCCATCGTGAATGTTCGACAAAGACATAACTCAAAATGTGTGTGTTTGCAGGACGCCGAGCTAATGGACACGATGAGGGCGCCGGAGGAGACCCCGCATGAATATCTTGTCGAGAAGTTCTTGACAAGTAAAAGCGGCTGGCGTCGGACACCCTCTACAGCGAAGAGGCAAGCTCAACAGCTCAAGAACATCTTCAGGAAAGTGGCAGAGGCGGCTGGCGAAACTCAGCCGGACATCATCCTGCGCAAACACGGCGACGACCTTGAAGAGGTTCTCCGAGCGGATCTCCCGGAACACACCGCTTTGGTGAAATCGAATGTTATCGCTTTGCTCGAGTTCACCAGGTATGTAAGCGCGCGGCAGCCGGAACACTGTGCTGAGTGGGTCTCTGCGAAAAACAGGCTCGAGATTTGGAAACGGGATGCGTCTGCCCTCGACCTTCATCGCGCTGCAGATGTGCAAGATAGGATGGGCGATGACGGCTATTTGCCGTCCAAAGAAGAGCTTGGTGAGCTCCGCAGGCGTACACTTGAAGAACTGGCCAAGGCGACCGAGGAAACCCCGAAACAAAGAAAAGACGCGGTGAAAGTGAGGCGCTTGCTCGCAGTGTCGCTCCTTTGCGACAACTTTCAACGATCAGGGGCGATCGCCAATGCGACGTTACAGGAGTATGAGAGCATGACGGGTAACATTCTTCGAGTATCTGAACACAAATCTAAAGCGTCATATGGATCGTTGAACCTGGTCGTCGTAGACCAACTTCCATACCTTCACGTGTATGTTGAGACATTCCGCCCCTTGCTGGTCAAAGGTACGACAGAAAGCAGGCTGTTCCCGTCATCAAAAGTGGCAGATGATGTGGCTGCGGTGTGTACCATGTTCGGATTACGCGCCTTTAATCCAACCCTTATGCGAAAAGCTATGGGCTCCGTTGCCTATAGCAACGTGACGGAAGCCCAAAGAAGAAAAATCGCCAACCACATGACCCACCGCCCCGAGACGGCATACAAAGCTTACGCGGCCAAGAACCGGAGGAGTGATGCGGTGGAAAGTGTATCGGTTATGAATGATCTTATGTATGGGGGAGAGGGACCCAGCAGTAAAAAAGCCGATGAAGGGGAGGACTGTCCTGAAGCGGGGTGGGAAGAAAGCACTATACCCAGCTCTGCGGGTGCGATGCGGAATCCAGAGCCATTTTCGGCGGCTCAGGTGTCTGCTCTAGAAAAGGAGGCTCGGCGGCTGAAGGACACCGGCAGGTTCGTGTCAATGGCCCTCGTCCTGCAAGTCATGTCTCGTTATAAGCCGTTATTTGATAGTCGATCACCGAAAACAGTTGAGGGTAAGTTGAGGAGTGTCCTGGCAGACTCCCAACTCCATGGTTACTGGTCTCAGCCAAAAAGGCGTCGAACGCGATACTGAGAGTCGAACGACCGCGATCGACTGCAGCTCGGAATCTCCCTTTCTCACAGAGCATCGCTCTCCGAATGTCAGTTTGCAACAGTCTCTTAGCGGTGTAAGCAGGCGCATGATTCGAGCCTTGTAAACGAGCACATCATTGCATGTACTCCGGTGTTTTCGCTGGAAAGAGTGTTTCTCTGCACTGTAAACAGGCGCATTATTCCTCATTGTGAACGAGCGCATCATTGTTTGTATTCAGCTGTTCTCGCTGAAAATGCATGTTGGGCATTTTGAAAGTTCATGTTTTGAAGTGTTATTTCCGTTCCTTAGGCTGACCAATTACCAGCTTTGTTGAGTTATTAAAATAAATATGTCGTCATCTGATCAACTTTCTCATATTGCGGCTCGGGGCGATTTTTTATATCGAGACGATAGTGCCCCGGTTAACTCGCTTTCGTGTTTATTTTTACCTGGAGACCTGGTGATCAACAGGCTCGCGCACATGACGCATGATCTCATCACCACACTAGCAGTATGTCTGCACTCAGTTTTTATAAAGTTTGTTCCACCAAAGGGTTGGTGTATTTAACGGTAGGTACTAACGGCGGGAATGTCAACACAAACATTGACTCAACATCAGCTTACACAAATGTTAGATACCTACTATTCCTTTCTTTTCTAGAAACCTGCCAGTCTCGCTCACATTACACGGCGTTATCCTGTAACAAATACAACTGCATGACCTTCATGACCTTGACCTTGGATAAATAACTTCAAGGCCAAATGACGTCATCAAAGGTCAAATTGGCCAAAATATGACTTCTTTCAGGAAACCTTGCAACTATCTCAGAAACTATGACAGTTAGGAGGAATCCGAAAAAGCAACGAATAACCTTTTAAATTATACATTACTTCAGAATTGACTCCAGGTAAAACAAATGTTCCAGAGGTCATTATGTCAACAAACCTACTTTTCGGGAAAAAGTTTGTTCGCTAATAACTTCTTACCTAATAAACATAGGCAAATAATTTTGACACCATCGTGTTTCTCTCAACTTCCGAATTTCGACCAATTTGGGAAAATTCCAAATTTTGGACCTGGGGTCAATATCAAGGTCAAGGTCACCAACATAGGTCAAATTATATATCAAACGATGCGTCTCGACGAGGCAAGCCCAAGGTCACATCCTAGACACGAGAGGTCCCATAACATGCCTGAGAGCCGAGAGGGCCCATTCCGAAGCTAAGAGGTCACTACAGGCCCAAGAGGGTCCATGCCAAGCCTGAGATGGTCCATACCAGGCCGTCGAGTACCCAATTCAGGCCTGAAGGGGCCCATTCCACGGCTGAGAGGGCCCTTTTTAGGCATGAGAGGTTATTATGGGCTAGAGAGGGCCCATTCCAGGTCTGAGAGGGCCGATACCAGACATGATAGGGCCCATTCCATTGCCGAGGGCCCTTTCTAGGTCTGATAGTACCGATTCCACTCTTTAGTGTGCCCATTCGACGGCGGAGGGGCCCTTGTATGCCAAAGAGAGTTCATTCTAGGCTTGAGAGGGCCCATCCCAGGCCAGAGAGGGCCATTCCAGGCCAGAGAGGGCCATTCCAGGCCAGAGAGGGTCATTCCAGGCCAAAGAGGGCCCATCTCAGGCCTGAGGGGCCCATTCCAGGCCTGAGATGGCCCATTCCAGGTCGGAGAGGGCTCATTCCAGGCTTGAAAGAGCTCATGCAGGTCTAAGAGAGCCCTGAGTATATATGATAGAAGTGTTGCTTTTAGTGCAGCAAGCTGCTTTGTCGCGGGCTTATGGCTTTCTTCTGGTACAGACTCAGAATGGGCCCCTTCGGACCGAAGGGGCCCACAATCACGATTGTAAACAGATGAGTGCGAACAACGATTTAAAATCGGACTAACCTAATAAATCAAAAGCAGCCGTATAAGCTTCATAAACAAGCAAGTTGCTCACAAGACGAAGCCATTGATATTCGGTTTTGAGGTCATTGACCAATTGGTGGCCTCTAAGGTCAAGTCAGTGACCCGAAATCATGAAATTACGTACTATATGCAAACCGGGTATATATCAAGCTAAAGCTGTAAGCCTAAAGCTAATATAATCCCTGGTATCAGAAGATTGCGTTTCGATGCTTTCCGGGTCTCGGCTGATCTTGATTCCAATGCAAAAGGTCGTCTTGGTCATCTGATACCAATGGCCTCGATTGAATGTAGCAAATAATAACCTCATTTTAACCCAGATTTGTGTAAAATGGAAAAGTGCTGTGGTGGTGAGATAGGTAGGTGAGATAGGTGAGATAGGTGAGATAGGTGAGATAGGTGAGGTAGGTGAGATAGGTGCTGTGGTGCTGAGATAGGTGAGGTAGGTGAGATAGGTGCTGTGGTGCTGAAATAGGTGAGATAGGTGGGACCCAGTATTATTCACCTAACGTAGGTTGTTTTTCAACATTAGAACAAAAACTATTCTTTAGAATCGAAGTGCGAAAGCAGCCGCCGGTCTAGCCTGTCTCCGCTGTAACTTCGGAGTAACTTTGACCCGGAGTCGGAGTCGGTAAGATTTTAACGACTCCGACTCCGGCCCAACCTGCCGATTCCGATCGACTCAACTCCGGCTTAGACTCCTACTCCACAGCCCTGCATACAGCATTCGTTCAACACATCCATTTATTAAAACATACGAACACAGTAATAGGTAGGTATAGGTACCCGCATCTCCAATCATTAACAGTTTGCGGTGGTGTAGTGTTTGGAGTTTCCATAAGTACATCACTCCTCGCCTCTGGGTGCTCTCTTTCGTTGGATGCTGCGCGCATGTAGGTATGTCTTGTTAAAGCGCATTATTAAATACGTCTGGTTAAAGCGCACTGCAAATGGCGCGGATGAGCCAATCATAGCGCATTTATACCAGGTCTCAAGATGTTAGGCCCATTAATGCAAAAGTGTCTGCAAAATAATTTATAGGCTTTTGTGTCAACGCACAGCACAAAAATGTCGAATAAAAGCGCTAGAAAAGTGGCGCAGTTGAGACATGTTTTGCGCAGTTTCTGCTATTATTGAACAACGGTGTCGGTGATGGTCCTATTAAAGCGTAAAACCGGGGCGCACAAATGTCGAATTTTCACAATGTTTAGTTACGGCGCACTGCGCTCCTAAGCTACTGCAGCTACTGACAATGTGTCGTATTTGAGCGCAGTCATCGACAATTGCGCCGCAAATTGACGAACTTGGTTTCATTTTAGTTCAATTTTGACGAAAATAATAAGTTTTATGCGATATTTTGGACATGGAAATGTTTTTATAGCACGTCTGAATGACCTACAAACGTTTAAAGTTAGTTTTAACCCTTATTTTACAAATCGAGATTTCACGATTTCAACTTCAACGTCCTGTCAAGATATAAGCACCCTACATGGCCTTCAGGGCCAAATCATGCTCGAAATGTTTTGAAGGCGAATTAAAAAAAACGAGTGGTGAGACATCGCAAACGAGTCACATGACATTAAAGAGTATCAGGAGGCGATCAAAACGTGCATAAACAATAAAGAATCGATCAATTATTGGTGAAATTACAGCAAAAATAAAAATGTCGAGTACCGCTAAACTCAAATTGGAGCTTTCGGTTCACGGCGCAGTTTAGTCAGATTCAGGCGCAGTCTGGTGGAGGTGTTAAAATATGCTGATTTATTGTACAAAATACATGGAAACACGGTAAAATGATGCGTCAAGCTTTTTTGACATAATCTTTCTTTTATGTGATCACATTTTACATGGCTTCCATGTGTTTCCGTTAAGAAAATGCTATTTTTTTGGAATGTCAAGCACCGGCGCAATATGAGTGTGCAGTATGGTGGCGACAGTCGAGTTATGGCGCGTCGAGTTTAAGCGCACCGTATCAATTTAAGGCGCAATAAAGTCGTTAAATAGCGGAACCGCATTCCCGCACACGCACACGCACACGCACACGCACACGCACACGCACACGCACACGCACACGCACACGCACACACACACACGCACACGCACACGCACACGCACACGCACACGCACACGCACACGCACACGCACACGCACACGCACACGCACACGCACACGCACACGCACACGCACACGCACACGCGCACACGCACACGCGCACACGCACACGCACACGCACACGCACACGCACACGCACACGCACACGCACACGCACACGCACACGCACACGCACACGCACACGCACACGCACACGCACACGCACACGCACACGCACACGCGCACACGCACACGCACACGCACACGCACACGCACACGCACACGTACACGCACACGCACACGCACACGCACACGCACACGCACACGCACACGCACACGCACACGCACACGCACACGTACACGCACACGCACACGCACACGCACACGCACACGCACACGCACACGCACACGCACACGCACACGCACACGCACACGTACACGCACACGCACACGCACACGCACACGCACACGCACACGCACACGCACACGCACACGCACACGCACACGCACACGCACACACACACGCACACATATAATGCACCTTCTCACGATCAATGCTAGGGCAAACCATATCGTACAATTGTCAGTGCCTGTGTCCTGTTGCCAAGGAAGGAATGGCCTTCTTACCGAGTGGGTTGAGGCAGTACTGGGTGTGATAGCCAGGGTTCGGCATGGTGACAGCCGTCATGGAGTTGATGGCCTGGTTCATCTGACTGAGCGGCCCAGAGACACTCATTTGATGAGGGGGCGGCGGCCCCAGCTGAGCCACGGAGCTGCGCCCCAGCCCCAGCGGCGCCGAACCCACAGACATACCTGTAGATAGAGGAACCACAGAGTCAGGGATAGCCAGCGGCGCCGAACCCACAGACATACCTGTAGATAGAGGAACCACAGAGTCAGGGATAGCCAGCGGCGCCGAACCCACAGGCATACCTGTAGATAGAGGAACCACAGAGTCAGGGATAGCCAGCGGCGCCGAACCCACAGACATACCTGTAGATAGAGGAGCCACAGAGTCAGGGATAGCCAGCGGCGCCGAACCCACAGACATACCTGTAGATAGAGGAACCACAGAGTCAGGGATAGCCAGCGGCGCCGAACCCACAGACATACCTGTAGATAGAGGATCCACAGAGTCAGGGATAGCCAGTGGCGCCGAACCAACAGACATACCTGTAGATAGAGGAACCACAGAGTCAGGGATAGCCAGTGGCGCCGAACCAACAGACATACCTGTAGATAGAGGAACCACAGAGTCAGGGATAGCCAGCGGCGCCGAACCAACAGACATACCTGTAGATAGAGGAACCACAGAGTCAGGGATAGCCAGTGGCGCCGAACCAACAGACATACCTGTAGATAGAGGAACCACAGAGTCAGGGATAGCCAGCGGCGCCGAACCAACAGACATTCCTGTAGATAGAGGAACCACAGAGTCAGGGATAGCCAGTGGCGCCAAACCAACAGACATACCTGTAGATAGAGGAACCACAGAGTCAGGGATAGCCAGCGGCGCCGAGCCAACAGACGAATGTACCTGCCGATAGATACAACAAAAGTAACGTCTTGACCAGCGTTACAGGGTCCGCCGAGCTGTTTGCCACAGAAACACCAGTTCGCTGTTAACGGCCAGCCACACCAGGACGAACGATCAGAAGCTAGGGCTAGGGGTGGATAATAACTATTAGCAGTTAGAAAGTTAGAGATAACAGCGACTCACCGGCACCGAGCGACCACCGCGTCTCGCCGCTGGAGAAGCCATCGCCGATGCCCCAGCCGGAGCCGAGTGGTGACGTCATGAGACCGACCTGCGGCCGCAGTCCGTTACTGCTGGAGCGACGCTTCTTCCACTTGGCGCGACGGTTCTGGAACCACACCTGCCGGGATAGAGGTGGGCCGGTCAGGAGGCAACCAAACCTGTCGGAGTAAAGGGAGCAGGTCGGAAGGGAACCACACCTGCCGGGATAGAGGTGGGCCGGTCAGGAGGCAACCAAACCTGTCGGAGTAAAGGGAGCAGGTCGGAAGGGAACCACACCTGCCGGGATAGAGGTGGGCCGGTCAGGAGGCAACCAAACCTGTCGGAGTAAAGGGAGCAGGTCGGAAGGGAACCACACCTGCCGGGATAGAGGTGGGCCGGTCAGGAGGCAACCAAACCTGTCGGAGTAAAGGGAGCAGGTCGGAAGGGAACCACACCTGCCGGGATAGAGGTGGGCCGGTCAGGAGGCAAGAGGAAACCACACCAGCGGGATAGAGATAGGCAGGTGCCATATTTCAGCAAGGAGCTTATAGGTTCAACGGACAGAAGTGGGCATGTCATGAGGGAATCTCGCCCTTCAGGATAGAGCTAAGCAGGTCAGAAAGAAGCCATACCTTTCGGTATAGAGGTGGGGAAGTCGGGAGGGACTCATGTTCACCGGGACTAAGGAAGGCTCCTCGGAGGCGAGTGATACATGTCGGGGGGGGGGGGGGAGGGGGATGCAGTCGGATCGAAAGAGAACACTCAATTTATGAAACAGATATTGACTTAGCATACTTAACCCTTACCTTACGGGAGGGGGCTGGCAGCCCCCTTCCCCCTGAGGTTTTTCTTGAATACCTTTTTACACTTGCGGCGCATCTTGCTGAAATTGTCAGTAGCTGAGTTTACAACAATTATACGTATCCTATCCAGTGGCGTACCCAGGATTTACTTCAGGATGGGACCATTTTTGATCAGGGGGCATAAAGTACCCCCACCAAAGAAACAAATATAGTTTTAGCTCATGTTAACAGTTTAGGCTTCAGAGGTCGCCAAATGTTTTGCTGGCATTTTATTCCAACAAGTTTTCGTGCACAACGTTTTACCTAATGAAAATAAGGAAATAATTTCAACACCATCGTGTTTGTCTCGTCGAGGCACTTCGAACTATTTTCACGATGACCGGTTTGGGGTAAGTAAAAAAAAAATGCCTCAGGTCATGGTCGTTTGTGGACCCAGTAGGTAATGTTGCATATGGGAGACGCAGCTGCTCAGCAAGACAAACACAGTAATGCGAGTTGCACGTCTCTATATTCATTATATAAAGAGTCATTGGCAAAGAAGTGCCAGTGACCTCAGATGTCCTCAGCTGACCTCGGATAGGTCACTGAGTAGCAGTTGCACCTGGGCCAAGAGTGAGCTAAAATGACATGATTCTGCAAGAGTTGGCCTGATCTAGGTATTGCATATCCTATGAATAGGAAAATTTATATATTTTACCATTGCTTTGTGATGGGGAGGTCACGCAATTGACCTGCTCTTTGGTCACCGATGTAAACATATCCGAGTTAATGAATTGCCGATACCTATGCTCTGATTAACTTCTGTGAGTTTCAAATCGTTCGATCAACCCCCGTGACTTTGGCACGACCGCAACTATTTTTGGAGGTAAGATCAC
>JAXIVJ010012240.1:0-40987 GCA_036785665.1 Chirona hameri | reverse complement strand
ATACGAAGTGATGATAATTTATAGCCAGAAATGAGAGATACGGCCCGATTATCGATATTTCATTGTCCTGCTGGGCGATGGGCCAAATTGGCCAAACAGGGATAGCTTTCTGCGAACTCCGAAACCGCATACATTGCAACGTGCATTGCACAACCTCTGCAGGAAGCATAAACAAACAGGATCTTATTCTGAAAATGTGCAGGAATATACGGAACTCTGACAATTCGTCTGTGGGAATATATTTTTCCCGTGACGATCGCCAACGCATCGCCCGGCCCCGCCTTCGCTGCCCCGCAGCGGCAGCCAGCAGGGACAAATCTGCGACACAGTCTTGAATATCCGACAAGTTCATGATGATGATGTCACTTGTCGAGGATGAAACATCTCACTTTGGTGATGTGTTCACCAACAACTCCCCGGGCTGGGACGGTGTCACCCACCGGCAGGCGAGGGCGGTTTTCTCTTTGTTCGGTGCGGGTCGCGGCCGGGCCGGGGCGGCGGTCGGCCGGTGGGCCGCCCGCCCGGCCGAGCTCGCTGATGTAAATCGGAGTCCAAATATTTGGACGTCCGAAAATAGTCCGATTCCGATTTGGACTTCGGTCGATCAACAAGAGTTATTTTTGACAATTTTCGGTCAAAGCATACAGATCACAATCCACGCATTTTCCTACCTTACAGGCAGTTTGATATATTTGTCCACGTTCTGTCCATACATTTTTAGGCTGCTAGTCTGCACAAATCACTGAAAATTTACAATGGCCGTTTCCACGAAGAATTATTGCGTTGAAAAGATTCTGAAAGATTCTGAAAGTTTTGAAAAACTACACAACAATCAAATCAATACTTATCCTTGCTTATTGCCACCGAACTGCAATTTTGTCAAACATATTTTATTCTTACCAACACATTACAAAATTGTGAGGGACATTTCTAGCCAAAAATTGCATGTAAAAAATGTGTAGTTTTTAAAAACTTTCAGTATCATTCAGAAACGTTTCAATGCAATAATCTTCGTGAAAACGGCTAATAATATCCTTCGGATAAATATGACACCATTCAGGCAGAATAGCCATAGACTAGAAAACATTATAGAATCTGTTATGCAATGGTAGCAATAAGGTAACAACATATGAGCACTTGCAGTTTGCACTAGTCAATTCACAGTTGCAGAAGTGCAACAGCTGACATAGAACATGAGATGTTATCAATTTAAATATATAATAATAAATATGAAAACCCAATCTCAAGTGGAGCAGTGGTTGCAAAGTTATTAGCTTCCGAAAAGTGTATGACCGGGTCGGGCCGTTCGGGCCGGTTCGGACAGGGTCAAATGTAAATTTGTCTAGTAAGTTGACGAGAAACCTCACGGGCGCTCCGCGCCGCTCGGTAATCAGCCATTTTCACAACCTCACCCCATATAATAGCCCTCAGATCAAGGTCAGGTCACCATAAAGACAAAATTTGTAATTGACTAATATAAATAAAACAAACATGTTTTTAGACGAGCTTTGTCTCATAATACAGTGGTGGCAGTTATTTGTCTGTTTCTGATCTAAAAAATCCAAAAACGTAACTAAATAAATGACCTAATGAGTTACTTATACTTCGGGAGCCATACGTCAGTCAAAAATAAAGATATTGCTTTGAAATTTGGTTTTGGTATCGTCCATACTTGTTTCTCTGATAGATATACCAGTTTCTGTAATATGTTTAAAACAAATGATTTTGTGGTAATTCTTCCGATAAAAAAAGTTTTTTATTATTTCTTGGAGTCAAAAAACCTTAATTTCGAAATTCCGAGATAGCCATTTTCAAGAAAATGTCATTTTCTTTCTTTAAACGCTTTTTATTTGCAATTTGCTTAAAAACTCGATTTTCTACTATTTTGCAAACATGTATCGTTTTTCCACCAAAAATGGCATGACATGACCTCATTACAACGTCAATATCTCCCCAGGTACTGCATCACTTTTACTGAACTTTTGTGAGAAGACGTGGAATGGATGTAGCATCAGGTACTGAAAGTTTGATGTCGATATCTATCATAGTTGTCAAGTTATTGAGAAAATCTGGGAGGGGGGGGGGCAGATTTTGACCTCCACCTCCCCCTTAGCGGGCCACGGGTTAAACTATCATCAAAAGAAACATTAAAAAAATTGAGAGAATGAAAAATGGCAATTAAATCGGAAGCTCACTTATGCACCCAACGGCGACCTATTTAGTGTCGGCGATTTGTTGCATTGACCAATCAGGGACGTAAACGTTGTCACGCTTCTTGTCGGGCCCAGGGGTGGTAAAGTGTTCTGTCTTTATGGATAAGCTCGGGACAAAATTATCCTTCCCATAAAGTACTCCGGGATCAAAATGACAGTAAAAAATCATTACCTATGTCATCCCCTGAGAAAATTTACCTAAGCGATCATGTCCTTGGAAATACTGTTCGTCAAAACCACTTTAGATGTATTATTCACTTAATCATCCTATTCACGTCAGTATGTATGTACAATGTACATTCACATTTTTAAAATGAGCAGTTGCGTTTCAGCTCTTGATTGCCAATAATTTAGTTTCACCCATATTTCCGACGAAAAAAAATATATACCAGTTATCTAGTCGACAGTTGATTGTGTACCCCGCCCCCCGGCCCCGGGGTCCTCCCTGGTGCTTTTTCAATAGAGTAACTGTCAGGACAGTGGATTTCACTGTTTTACCAGCGGGACTTTGAGGGTTCTACTATAAATAGTAGAAAATTCGGTTCATTCAGCATGAACATCAGCAGTTATAACCGTGCATCCAGCGCAATTGCAGTCGTTTATGGCGCATGGCAAGGCCTTATAAGAAGGTAGAGTCATCTGGGGATTTTGACCGAATCCGACTCAGGGGTGGTGACGTAATCTGGACGGATAATCCCTTGTCCCTATACAAAGCAGTAATAACTCGCAATTTTTGAAAGACTATATAGATAATTATGCCGAGCCAATTTACAGCCAATATGCCCCTGAAAGAAAGACAGATTCAAGGTCTCTAACTTATCTAAATAATATTTTGCTCCTAAGTCACTTCTATTTTGACAGCGAAGGAGCTCTTATCTTACTCCTTCACTAATGTTAAAGGCCATATATAAGCCATAACAATTGACATACCACATAATGCGCCACAAATATCGGGTGCGCCAACATTTTCCGAATAGATGACGTCACGCCCTAGGAAGAACCACGTATGTTACAGTTTTCGGGCACTTGATTTACGTGGTTCTTGTTTTGCATGGCATTCTAGCTAATTGGCCTATGGCGGCTGAAGGGATGACAACCCCCTGGCGCATGTGTATGGTTGAGAAATGGGCTCCTCCGTGTGTTTAAAAGCATATTGAATTATCCTCCTCTGTATGCACTTAGGCATAATTTTATAATTTGATAAATTGCTTAGTTGCACATTGCAAATAGTTAAAAATGCTGTGAATGTTCAAATGGTTGTAAAATCACTAACTTTGCTGTATTTTGACCAACTTCACTTGTGAAATTATTCGCCATGCATTGCATGCTTACATATATTATGTAAAACATTGAGTTTGATGTTGTTGATTGCGGTTGGAGGCACATATAGCATGGTTTTGAAGTAACATTAAGCAAAGCGAGTTGAATGCCAGACTGCAAAAGTATAAATTGAGTAAGGCTCAGTAGGTACCTAAATGATAGGGTGGACTGTCGTACCCTGGACACATCCTAACTCTAGACTTTTCATGCTATCATAATGTAAGCAATAACTGACACACTGAACCACTGTACTTTGGTATTGTCTATATTATGATAAGCATGAAAAGTATGAGGTTAAGACGTGTCCGAAGAATTGGACTCTTAACCTACACAAGCGTTGCACTGAATTGTTACACCTTAAATTGTTACCTATAATCTATATAGATCATAGATGGATGCCCTGAGTTTGCCCATTGCGCATGGATGCCCTGAAACCCTGATTTGCTTGCATTAGCTTGGACTGATGTCCAAATGGTCTTGATATACTCCGGCTTTTGCGTTTAATGTTGTGTATTTCTTAAATGTCTGAAATGTAATGATTTGACAAGTTGTGTGGACATTCATTGGAGTTTTCATCCGCAGTATCAGTGAAGCTTGTCTTTTGTGAATCTTTTCAAATTGTAAATGGTCAGCATTTCTGAATATTTAAAGTGAATGTTTCAGTTTAATAGGTAACATAGAGGTAGAGGTCATCAGCATAAACTCATTGAACAAAGTAGGACTAGGCTAACGACAGTCATTTTTCAGTAGAAGGGTTGTAGGATATTGGAATAAGCTACCAGGGGATGTCGCTGATGCAGTGACACTTGCTTCCTTCAATTAGATTAGATACATACTTTACAGAGAAGGGATTACTCGTGGGATTTCAATAAAAGTTCATCAATACTCGTGGGATTAGCCTTCTTTTAGGCAGGTAGAGTAAGGTGATTTGAAGGGGCTAGACTGGTGGAAGGGGGGGGATGCAACCTCGGATGGGCCGAAGAGGTTCTTTGTTGCACTTCTCTTTTGTCTTTATGTCTTTATGAGTGACACACACAGTCAGCTATTAAACTTGTTTATTTTGCATTATCTTTTTTTAACATTTACCATAATCTTGTTCCTTATTAGTGCAAATTTGTTTTTGTTTGAGTGTGTTGTGAGAACTGTCAAAACCACAGTTAATTGTATTGATATTGTGTCAGTCCAGAGTGTTGTTTATTTTCTGTTGAGAATGGAGTGCTACCAAGTAATAGGTATCCTTTGATTTGTTTCAATATGTGTGGATGGCTTGACAAAAACATTGAGGCTGTATGAATGTGACAAATGTCAGTGATTTTTATTTTCCAGACAGTGTCCTAGCATTTATAATTTTTTTAATGACACCCTGTGTACATGAATCCCAATTTTCCACTATTTGTTCTTGATTTTTACTGTGAATTTCTCACTCTTTAATTTAACCCTCGCCAGTGCAGGGGGGTGGGTGGGTGTTACCCCCCCCCCCCCACCCCCTCTCGGTTTTTCGGGAATAACTCGCGTAAATATCAACCGATTGCGATGAAACTTTGCGTGCCCTACTTGTGAACAATTTGATACATATTCCGAAATTTTTAAGTTGTAGGTTACATGACCCGTGACCTTTGACCTGTTTTTCAAGGTTATGTCAGGCGCAACTGGCGTCCCGCAGTATTGATCCTTGTAACTTGTGCAGTTGCATAGTGTTTGTTGTTCAGGAGCAGGTGTACAGGTGTTTCCCCAGGGAACAGTTGTGGTTTCGATTGCGATTATGACCTCGATTGACTTTTTTAGAGGCCAACCAATGTCACTGACCTCCGATGACCTCATATTACTTGTTTGGTTTTTGTCAGTTTCTGTGACATTTTGTGTCGCTGATTTCAAATATGGGATCCATCTGATAAAAAAAAATTATATGTTCCACTGTGGTCATGTACCCCCCAGGTCAACTGAGGTCACTGACCTCAAATGACATGACATGACCTAACATGACCTTTTTGGAATTTGGCAGTTTCTAGGACATTTTGTGACGCTGATTTCAAAATTGGCACCCATTTAGCATAATTATATGTTCATTCGTAACTGTAGCTCAGTTGGGAGAGCGCCGGACTTCTGACCTCATCCGGTAGTAGCAGCCCGGGTTCGAGTCGCTTCGGCGCTCGCTATTTGCTCCTGACTTATCGGATGAGGGGGCAAGGGCTTTGGGAGATGCCTACAGAAGTGTCATTCAGGGAAACTAGGTAGGAGGGGGGGGGGGGGTTCAGGGACGCTAGTACTAGGGCATCAGGAAGTAAGCATTGGTAGAAGTTCATGTCAGAATAGGACAGTAGATCATAATTCCCTCAGAATTAGTAGAGTCAGCTCAAAGTATAAGATCACATGTGTGTTGCTGAATGCCCAAAGTATTAGGTCTAAATTTGATGAGTTTGAGTGTTATGTTGCCCTTGAAAAGCCTGATATCATTTGTGTAACCGAGACATGGGTTAGTGAGGGGTATAATAGGGATAGGCTACAGGATTTCGAGTTACAAGGGTATAACATGTTCTCATACTGCAGAGAATCACGGCAGGGGGGCGGAGTGTTTGTATATGCAAATAGCTTGTACTGGACTACTAGAGTTGATGATTCTAGTAAAGTAAAAGAAGTAGAATCAATCTGGCTTGACACTAAAATTGGTACAGGAAACAGAGGAAGGTTGAGGATAGGTGCATTTTACAGACCAGGGAATCTTCCAAGGAACTCCCAAGCTGAAACAGACCAAGATATTTGTGAGGAAATACGTAGGAACTTTCGGGCTCAGTGTCTTATTATGGGAGATTTTAACTTAAGAGGATACGAAAGTATAGCAGAGGAAACAAATGAGTGTAGGTTGTATAGGCAAATCTTTGAAGAGGAGCTTTTCATGCATCAGTTTGTAACAGAGCCAACCAGACATTGCTCCATTCTAGACCTTGTATTCTCAGACAACAGTGATCTAGTTAGTGACATAAGTTTTTGTGCAGGTCTAGGAACCAGTGATCACAATATGGTTAAATTCAATATCTCATCAGAAATGAGGCCCAAAGATAACCTTATTATGGTTCCAAACTTCAGCCGGGCTGATTTTGATGGTATTAGAAATGACCTCGCACAGATAAAATGGAACGTTGAGTTGGCAGGTTTAGATGCATGTGAGGCCTGGAGTGTTTTCAAAGCTAGATTAAGCCAAATTCAGAATCGGCATATACCCCTCAGGCACAAACGTAACAGAACCAAGGGCAAACCAGTTTGGCTTACCCCAGAAGTAAGGAGTGCTATACAAGCTAAAAGAAGTGCATTTGGCATTTTGAAGGGATCTTCACTAGATATAAATCAGAAGGCCTACCAGAATGCAAGAAATTCAGTTAAGAAAAAGGTCAGAGCAGCTAAAAGGGCAAAGGAACTTGATTTAGCTAGACATTGTAATGCAGATAGTAAGAAGTTCTTCAGTTTTTATAAGTTCAGTACAGTTTCCAAAAATATAGGTCCATTTAAGGTAGATGATGTGTTAGTTAGCAAGGACAGTTAAATGGTTGAAGTGCTTAATGATCAGTTTCAATATGTCTTTACTATCGAGGACCAGAGTAGTATTGCAGCACTTCAGCCTGAGCTAGAGACAGAGGAGACTATAGGAGAGCTAGGTGGCATAAGTAGTGAACTTGTTCTAGAATATCTAAAGAAAGTAAGGCCTAACAAGGCAGAAGGACCTGATGAAATCCATGCTAGACTTTTAAGAGAATCTGAAAGGGAGTTGTCGGTTCCATTAGCCATAATATTTTCTAAATCACTCGCAGATAGTAAAATTCCACTTGATTGGAATTTTACTATCTAACATTATTTACTATTTAAAAGAGCAAATGTTGTTCCTATTCATAAAAAGGGAGATAGAAGTAAAGAGGAAAACTATAGACCAGTTAGTCTGACCTCATTAGTCTGCAAGGTGCTTGAATCAATCATCGAAGATAAGATTGTTGAATTCTTGGAGCAAAATGAACTCATCAAGGATACACAGCATTGCTTTAGGAAGGGCCGTTCTTGTTTAACTAATCTTCTGGAGTTTTTGGATGTTGCAACAGATAGCTTTGATCAGGGTAAACAGCTAGATGTAGCTTTTCTTGATTTCAGTAAAGCATTTGACAAAGTCCCCCATACAAGACTGGGGTTGCAACTTAAAATGCATGGGATCAGGGGCAAGATTCTGGATTGGATAGAAACGTGGCTTTCAGGACGCCAGCAAAGGGTTATATTGAATGGGTGCCAATCACAATGGAAGGAGGTTCTCAGTGGGGTTCCACAGGGCTCAGTCCTGGGCCCATTGCTTTTTATAATATTTGTGAATGCAATTGAGAACAGTATAGACAGCAAAGTCTTGAAATTTGCAGACGATCTAAAAGTTGTCAGGATTATTAGAGGAAAACATGATCAGGATGTTTTTCAATCAGATCTGGACAAGCTAGTTGAGTGGTCTGAAGCATGGCAGATTAAATTCAATTTGAGTAAATGTAAGATTATGCACGCTGGACGGGTTAGCAGTAAACATAGGTATGAAATGGGTGGGCAGGAAATGGAGCAGATTGAAAAGGAAAGAGATTTAGGTGTCGTGGTAAACAATAGACTATCAGCGTCAGACCAGGTTGTAGAAGCTAGGAAAAAGGCACTTAGAATGCTAGGGGCCATTAACAGAAATGTTTCCTACAAGAGTGAAAAGGTAATAACAAAACTGTATTGTGCATACGTTAGACCACATTTGGAGTATTGTGTACAAGCCTGGTCTCCAACATATGAGAAAGATTGCTGGTTGTTAGAAAGAGTTCAAAAAAGGGCAACAAAAATGGTTAATTGTCTTGGTAGTTTACCTTATGAAGATAGATTAAAGAAATTGGGTATGTTTTCACTTAGATATAGAAGGCTAAGAGGAGATCTAATTGAAGTCTTCAAATTTGTAAATAGTCAGCATTCTGGATATTTAAAGGGTATGTTTGAGTTCAATAGGGAACATCGAGGTAGAGGTCATCAGCATAAACTCATTATGAAACAAAGTAGGACTAGGCTACGACAGTCATTTTTCAGTAGAAGGGTTGAAGGACATTGGAATATGCTACCAGGGGATGTCGCTGATGCAGTGACACTTGCTTCCTTCAAAATTAGATTAGATAAATACTTTACAGAGAAGGGATTAGTTCATAAATACTCGTGGGATTAGCCTTCTTTTATGCAGGTAGAGTAAGGTGATTTGAAGGGGCGAGACTGGTGGAGGGGTGGGGGGTGGGGTGGGGGTGGGGGGTGGGGTGGGGTGCAACCTCGGATTGGCCCAAGAGGCTCTTTGTTGCACTTTTCTTTTATGTCTTTATGTCTTTATGACTGGGATGGCCTGTGGCCGGTGGCAGTGGTCGCACTCAAGGTCGGGTGACATCAGAGGGCGGGGCGGACCGTGTCCAGGTATGTCGGGCACGAACAACTTTTGCTTCTAAATTCTGCCGGACGCCAGGAATTGCTTGATCGGGTGGTGGGGTCAGGGTCTGCGCAACAAGCTATGCCTAGCGCGGGGCCTGACCTCGGAAATCCATCCACTCAAAAACATTCGAACAAAATGTAAAAAAAAAAATCGCGATTCTAGCTCGATTAAATTCAATGTATACGCATTTACAATTTGGTTGAATTTTGGGTAATTGACATGACGTCAGAGGTCACCTATTGGCATAGGACCTTAACATCGGGTATCAATGGCTTCCTCTCGTAGCAAGCAACACGCTCGTTTTTAATCGAAACTCTAGCTCAATTAGGGGTGAAACACTAAGGGGATGTACCTCCCCCCCCTCCCTGCACGGCCACGCACTGATCGGACGCTGCACGGGCGAGGGTTAAAATATATTGGATAACTGTAACCCGAATTCTGATTTATGGATGTAATGACACGAACAGCGAGTGGAGGAAAAGACAGGTAAGAATTGACATAGGTAACATATTCTGATCAAGTGCGGATTCAGCCAGCCGTTTTTTTCTCCCGGATTTGGGCCACTTTATTTTGCAACCACACGATTTCTAATTATTTCTGCCGATAATTTTTGAGTGGGGGGTCGGCTTAAATGACTAAAACAAATGTACCCCATTTTTTGCGTGTATTTACCCCCCCCCCCCCCCCCCAGTGCAGGGGGCGGGGTTGTTGCGAACGCCCTCCCCCCCCCAGGTGTTTCGGGAATAACTGGCGTAAATATCAACCGATTGCGATGCAACTTTCAGTACCCTACTTGTGAACAATTTTACACATATTCTGATATTTTGAAGTTGTAGGTGACATGACCCGTGACCTTTGACCTGTTTTCAAGGTCATGTCAGGCGCAACCGGCGTATCGTAATATTGATCCCCGTAACTTGTACAGTTTCATAGTGTTTGTTGTTCAGGAGCATATGCACAGGTGTTTCCAGGTGACAGTTGTGGTTTCCATTGAGATTGTGACCTGGATTGACATTTTCAGAGGTCAACCAAGGTCACTGACCTCCAATGACCTCATATTACTTTTTTGGCTTCTGGCAGTTTCTAGGACATTTTATGACGCTTTCAAATATGGGATCCATTTTATCTAATTATATGTTCCACTGGGGTCATGTACCCCCCAGGTCAACCGAGGTCACTGACCTCAAATGACCTGACATGACCTGACATTACTTTTTTTTATTTGGCAGTTTATTGTTTATTAGATATAAAACAACCACAGGCCGAAGCCCACTTACGGCTGGAGTCAAAGCACACAACACACGCATCCTCATACATTCACGCATTCATACCTAAGACATGATGACAATGACAATAAATAAGTGAATCCCGCTACCCTACGCAAAAGTAGGGCAAGGGACTAAAAAGTCAGCACCGCTGCCCCGCCCATGGGAATCAATAACTGCCTTCACTGCATGCAAACTTAAAAGCTTGCGACTTAAAAGTAGTTGAACAAAAGAAATCGGTCTCTGGCATTTCCTGGATAAATCTGTTGCAGGCCGCTGATGTTTCTAGGACATTTTGTGACGCTGATTACAAATTTGGCACCCATTTAGCATAATTATATGCCCATTCGCGATTCTAGCTCGATTAAATTCAATGTATACGCATTTACAATTTGGTTGAATTTTGGGTCATTGACATGACCTCAGAGGTCACCTAATGACCTAAGACCTTAAAATTGGGTATCAATATCAATGGCTTCCTCTCGTGACAAGCAACACGCTCGTTCTTTTAATTAAAGCTTTAGCCCACGTAGGGGTGAAACGCTAGGTGGGGTTGTACCCCCCCCCCCCATGCACGGGCGAGGGTTTAGCCTTTGCAGCATTTTTAATGTGGATTGTCATATTATAGTAGGTACTTGTTATTTAGCGCCGCTTCGCGGCGCTAATTTTTACGGGTTTGCTTGATAAAACCCAGAAAGATAGGCGGCGGGACTTGTAGAGAACAGAGTTCGTCACGGGCCCGGCTGGCCCTATGGGCCATGGACCGGGCCTAGGCCATGCCCCAACTTTAAGGAAATCACCGGGCTCTGGACGGGCCTGGGCTGAGAATGTTGAAGTAATGCGTGCAGGCTCAGGTCGGAGCTTAAACATATTTTAACCAGCAGTTCACTTCCACAGCAACACACTGTTCCTGTGGCTGTGGCTTTTTTCTCTTTTTTTGGTTAGCATAGTTGGTTCACTGTTTCACATTTATAGTATACAAGTAAATATGCTATGATAATGATTGCAAATTTTTTGAACATAAGTACGGGCCGGACCGGGCCTGGGCCCAAAATGTATTAATTTGACCGGGCCTGGTCCGGGCCTGGGCTTGGTATACATGGCCCCAGGCTGGGCCGGGCTGAGGGTTGGTGGGATCGTGATGAACACTGGTAGAGAATAAGAAGCTAAACATGCTATTTATTGAATTCACCATTACAACGAACCGAAGATGATGGCGATGGCTTCGTTATGACAATGGTCACCGATGTGACGCCGCGAAGCGGTGTGGACATTTTAATATTGGAACCAGACTGTGAGTGGAGCCAAGCCTTCGGTAACCCCTAATTCTGGTTGCACATCTTGGTATGATAAAAATATTGAAATTAAGATAGTTATTCATATAGGTGTTCTTCGGATAGTAAATCACGATGCCTGGTGACAGTTAGCGCTCATATGATGATAATAACGGTATACATATGTACCAAACTGTAACAAACAACTGGTAACAGTGCAAATTATTTAAAGCAGCAAGAGGCAGAACGACTTTTCCGCACATAAATGGTCCCTGCAGATATGGAAGAGCCTGGGACGAGATGGCTTGGGGAGATGGTCTTTGCCTGGTCCCACTATTAGCTCTTCGGTCCAGCAAGCTGGGCACCCCTGGAGCAGCTTCCGGATGCCGATGTCCGCGTCTTTGCGCTCGCGTTGCCTTTTTTACAAAACTCGGCAGACTAGCTAAACATGTAGCCCGCTTGAAAATTAATATTTTATGAAGGGAGTGGGCCCTGGAGCTAGCAATTAGGTACCGCCAAGGAGAGACTCTCACTGTGGGTGTGGTGGGTGTGGGTGTGGTGGGTGTGGGTGTGGTGGGTGTGGGTGTGGTGGGTGTGGGTGTGGTGGGTGTGGGTGTGGTGGGTGTGGGTGTGGTGGGTGTGGGTGTGGTGGGTGTGGGTGTGGTGGGTGTGGGTGTGGTGGGTGTGGGTGTGGTGGGTGTGGGTGTGGTGGG
Organism: Chirona hameri; assembly: GCA_036785665.1. Classification (NCBI taxonomy): domain Eukaryota; kingdom Metazoa; phylum Arthropoda; class Thecostraca; order Balanomorpha; family Balanidae; genus Chirona; species Chirona hameri. The sequence continues at coordinate 28,738 of JAXIVJ010012240.1, read as the reverse complement.
TGTGGGTGTGGTGGGTGTGGGTGTGGTGGGTGTGGGTGTGGTGGGTGTGGGTGTGGTGGGTGTGGTGGGTGTGGGTGTTGTTAGTGTGGGTGTGGTGGGTGTGGGTGTGGTGGTTGTGGGTGTGGTGGGTGTGGGTGTGGTGGGTGTGGGTGTGGTGGGTGTGGGTGTGGTGGGTGTGGGTGTGGTGGGTGTGGTGGGTGTGGGTGTGGTGGGTGTGGGTGTGATGGGTGTGGGTGTGGTGGGTGTGGTGGGTGTGGGTGTGGTGGGTGTGGGTGTGGTGGGTGTGGGTGTGGTGGGTGTGTGTGCGGTGGGTGTGGGTGTGGTGGGTGTGGGTGTGGTGGGTGTGGGTGTGGTGGGTGTGGGTGTGGTGGATGTTGGTGTGGTGGGTGTGGGTGTGGTGGGTGTGGGTGTGGTGGGTGTGGGTGTGGTGGGTGTGGGTGTGGTTGGTGTGGGTGTGGTGGGTGTGGGTGTGGTGGGTGTGGGTGTGGTGGGTGGGTGTGGGTGTGGTGGGTGTGGGTGTGGGTGTGGTGGGTGTGGGTGTGGGTGTGGTCGGTGTGGTGGGTGTGGGTGTGGTGGGTGTGGGTGTGGTAGGTGTGGGTGTGGTGGGTGTGGGTGTGGTGGGTGTGGGTGTAGTGGGTGTGGGTGTGGTGAGTGTGGGTGTGGTGGGTGTGGGTGTGGTGGGTGTGGGTGTGGTGGGTGTGGGTGTGGTGGGTGTGGGTGTGGTGGGTGTGGTGGGTGTGGGTGTGGTGGGTGTAGTGGGTGTGGGTGTGGGTGTGGTGGGTGTGGGTGGGTGTGGGTGTGGTGGGTGTGGGTGTGGTGAGTGTGGGTGTGGTGGGTGTGGGTGTGGTGGGTGTGGGTGTGGTGGGTGTGGGTGTAGTGGGTGTGGGTGTGGTGGGTGTGGGTATGGTGGGTGTGGGTGTGGTGGGTGTTGGTGTGGTGGGTGTGGGTGTGGTGGGTGTGGGTGTGGTGGGTGTGGGTGTGGTGGGTGTGGGTGTGGGTGTGGTGGGTGTGGTGGGTGTGGGTGTGGTGGGTGTGGGTGGGTGTGGGTGTGGTGGGTGTGGGTGTGATGGGTGTGGGTGTGGTGGGTGTGGGTGTGGGTGTGTGGTGGGTGTGGGTGTGGTGGGTGTGGTGAGTGTGGTGGGTGTGGTGGGTGTGGGTGTGGTGGGTGTGGGTGTGGTGGGTGTGGGTGTGGTGGGTGTGAGTGTTGTGGGTGTGGGTGTGGTGGGTGTGGGTGTGGTGGGTGTGGGTGTGGTGGGTGTGGGTGTGGTGGGTGTGGGTGTGGTGGGTGTGGGTGTGGGTGTGGGTGTGGTGGGTGTGGGTGTGGTGGGTGTGGGTGTGGTGGGTGTGGGTGTGGTGGGTGTGGGTGTGGTGGGTGTGGGTGTGGTGGGTGTGGGTGTGGTGGGTGTGGGTGTGGTGGGTGTGGGTGTGGTGGGTGTGGTGGGTATGGGTGTGGTGGGTGTGGGTGTGGTGTGTGTGGGTGTGGTGTGTGTGGGTGTGGTGTGTGTGGGTGTGGTGTGGGTGTGGGTGTGGTGTGTGTGGGTGTGGTGGGTGTGGTCAGGGCTAAAAAAAAATGTTTTCGTGGTGGTCGACGAAATTAAGACCGGGGTTGGTGGTTGCCGTCCTGCGATATTCAAATTCATAGTGCAAAATGTGCGCAATTGGTGCCATTATACACCCTAGTGCACTGTCAATACTGCCGGACTTTTTTCTGACTTCTATAGATTGAGCAGTACCCGAAAGCAGAAAACGGGATGGCGATACATTGATCGGAAAATTCGACACATAGAGCTAATTCCATTGCCGCATTGAGCGTCTCCCTGCCATCATTGGTTCGGAAAATAATCACTAACCAGAATGGGCATTGGACAAATATTGCCACCCCCGTCAATGGCGTTCGACTGAGACCCCAATCAAAAGCGAGTTATGTCTGTACCTGATTTTGCGTTGTTCATATGCCCCTGTGACTTCCCACAACCATCGTCACAACTTCAGCGTGGAATTCGTCACTGCACAAGTTTGGACAAGGATTCAGCGCGTCGCACATCGCACTGTACTTCCCCAGCGCCACTGGCGCGCAGCGCACTGAATGACTGAAGGGGTCAATGTGTTAAAAATGGTTGAAATAGGAATGTCGGGCCGGCTGGGCGGGAGTGACGCTGGACGGACCACCCGCTGTGTCCGCCGGCCGCCGCGCAGCGGACAGGGAGGGGGCAAGAAGGAATGCCGCTTGGATGGCCGTTGGTGGCACGTGGGACCGGGGGACTGGTCAGAACAATGAAAGGGTAAGACCGGAAGGGACGCGTTTGCTGATACCAGTAACTATGCCAGAAAAAGTATACTAAATATACCAGATTTAGCAGGTATTAGGACAACCGCTACAACCAAGGGTATGCGCGGTATGTCATTGGTCCATTGTGAAAGGGTCGCCAGGAGTGGTCGTCCGGGCCGTCCGGGCCGTCCGGACGACAGCAGTGGTTCTCTCGCCGATACAGTATATATTATATAGTGTATAGTATACCTACAGTATAGTTTGTTGCTGCATGAGTGATTTGGAATGTAGACCCGCGCAGGTGCTAACATGAAGACGTGTTTTAGGACGAAGGCATGCGAGAAGCAGAGATCGAAACAAAAACATATGCCTAGCACATACAGATACAGCTGAGTTAGGATAGGTGGATTGGGCTAGGGTAGACATTTAATTATTTTTGACTCGGTAACCTCGTCAGGACACCGAATGTGGTCGCCCAAATTCCATGTCCTTGGTTGCCGGTGAGGACGACAAAACAACAATACATTTTAGCCCTGGGTGTGGTGGGTGTGGTGGGTGTGGTGGGTGTGATGGGTGTGGGTGTGGTAAATGTGGGTGTGGTGGGTGTTGGGGTGGGTGTGGTGGGTGTGAGTGTGGTGGGTGTGGTGGGTGTGGGTGTGGTAAATGTGGGTGTGGTGGGTGTGGGTGTGGTGGGTGTGGGTGTGGTAAATGTAGGTGTGGTGGGTGTGGGTGTGGTGGGTATGGTGGGTGTGGTGGGTGTGGTGTGTGTGGGTGTGGGTGAGGTGGGTGTGGCTGGTGTGGTGGGTGTGGTGGGGGTGGGTGTGGGTGTGGTGGTTGTGGGTGTGGTGGGTGTGGTGGTTGTGAGTGTGGTGGGTGTGGGTGTGGTGGGTGTGGTGCGTGTGGGTGTGGTGGGTGTGGTGGGTGTGTGTGATGGGTGTGGTGAGTGTGGGTGTGGTGGATGTGGGTGTGGTGGGTGTGGGTGTGGTGAGTGTGGTGGGTGTGGTTCGTGTGGGTGTGGTGGGTGTGTGTGTGGGTGTGGCGGGTGTGGTGGATGTGGGTGTGGTGGGTATGGGTGTGGTGGGTGTGGTGGATGTAGGTGTGGTGGGTGTGGCGGGTGTGGGTGTGGCGGGAGTGGGTGTGGTGAGTGTGGGTGTAATGGGTGTGGTGGGTGTGGTTGTGGTGGGTGTGAGTGTGGTGGATGTGGGTGTGGTGGGTGTGGATGAGGTGGATGTAGATGTGGTAGGTGTGGGTGTGGTGGGTGTGGGTGAGGTGGATGTAGATGTGGTAGGTGTGGGTGTGTGGTGGGTGTGGGTGTGGTGGGTGTGGTTGTGGGTGTTGGTGTGGTGGGTGTGGATGTTGGTGTGGTGGTTGTGGGTGTGGGTGTGGTGGGTGTGGGTGTGGTGGGTGTTGGTGTTGATGTGGTGGGTGTGGGTGTTGGTGTGGTGGGTGTGGGTGTTTGTGTGGTGGGGGTGGGTGTGGTGGGTGTGAAGGGTGTGGTGGGTGTGGGTGTAGTGGTTGTGGTGGGTGTGGGTGTTGGTGTGGTGGGCGTGGGTGTGGGTGTGGTGGGTGTGGATGTGGTGGGTGGTGGTGGGTGTGGGTGTTGGTGTGGTGGGTGTGAGTGGGTGTGGGTGTGGTGGGTTTAGTGGGTGTGGTGGGTGTGGGTGCGGTGGGTGTGGTGTGTGTGGCGGGTGTGGTGGGTGTGGTAGGTGTGGTGGGTGTGGTTGGTGTAGTGGGTGTTGGTGTGGTGGGTGTGGGTGTGGTGGGTGTGGATGTTGGTGTGGTGGGTGTGGGTGTTGGTGTGGTGGGTGTTGGTGTGGGGGGTGTGGGTGTTGGTGTGGTGGGTGTGGGTGTTGGTGTGGTGGGTGTGGGTTTTGGTGTGGTGGGTGTGGGTTTTGGTGTGGTGGGTGTTGGTGTGGTGGGGGTGGGTGTTGGTGTGGTGTGGTGGGTGTGGGTGTTGGTGTGGTGGGTGTTGGTGTGGTGGGTGTGGGTGTTGGTGTGGTGGGTGTTGGTGTGGTGGGTGTTGGTGTGGTGGGTGTGGGTGTTGGTGTGGTGGGTGTGTTGGGTGTGGGTGTGGTGAGTGTGGTGGGTGTGGGGGTTAGTGTGGTGGGTGTGGGTGTGGTGGGTGTTGGTGTGGTGGGTGTGGGTGTTGGTGTGGTGGGTGTTGGTGTGGTGGGTGTGGGTGTGGTGGGTGTTGGTGTGGTGGGTGTAGTGGGTGTGGTGGGTGTAGTGGGTGTGGTGGGTGTGGGTGGTGGGTGTGGGTGTTGGTGTGGTGGGTGGTGGTGGGTGTGGGTGTTGGTGTGGTGGGTGTGGGTGTTCGTGTGGTGGGTGTGGGTGTGGTGGGTGTCGGTGTGGTGGGTGTGGGTGTTGGTGTGGTGGGTGTTGGTCTGGTGGGTGTGTGTGTGGGTGTGGTGGGTGTGGGTGTTGGTGTGGTGGGTGTTGGTGTGGCGGGTGTGGGTGTGGTGGGTGTGGGTGTTGGTGGTGGTTGTGGGTGGGGTGTGGTGGGTGTGGGTGTGGTGTTGTATTCAACATAACGGTCTTGCCATGGGATCTCCACTGAGCCCGGTCGCTTCATGTTTGTTCATGGAATGGCTAGAAAAGCATAATTATCAGAAGATAATGGCAGTAGATATACTCTGGGTGCGGTATGTTGATGACAGTCTAGTAGTAGCACCACAAACCATGGATTTGAAGGAAAAGCTTCATGAACTTAACTTAGTAGATCCTAAAATATAGTTAACTATAGAACATGAAAAACATGGCGCTATTCCTTTCCTTGACACAGCTATTGTGCGAACAGGAAATCACGTCAAATTCAAAGTATACCGGAAACCTACAAACAGAAAAGATTACGTGCACTTCTTCTCTGGACACAGCGATATGGTAAAACGTGGGGTAGCTTTAGGGTTCTTTCTTAGAGCTCTCCGCATATGTAAAGAATATCTCGATGAGGAAATTCAGCATATCATATCATCTTTCATGAAGCTTAAATACCCAAAAGGACTACTTCTTAATCTAAAAAGGAAAGCTACGATTATTCGGAACAAATCAAAGACAGCAAAGACCCGAAAGAAGGATGTTCAATATATGTCCATACCTAACTCCAAAATAGCCGTAACAATTGCGAATCACCTCGAAACGACGGGTATTAAAGTAGCACTGACAAATCAAAACGATCGAAAAAAATAATAGTTATTCGGTATTTACTTTAATTAAAGTCGGTTTCCGTCGTTGCGATTACAGCGACACCTGCAGTGCTATGGTGGCGCCATCTGCATGGAATGAATTCAATGTCAGGGTTCTCTCAGGAGATCATCCACTGTTCTCAACAGGTGACTGCTAAAACATCCCGCGGGTTCGATCCTCGATCGCGACAAACTTTTCTAATTCGTTGACTGCCTGATGGTCTCAGAGACATAAAATTGTCAGCTGGAGACATATTTACTCTCAACAACTAACGCGGAGACCATGTAGATGTATCAGGCTAGACCATCCACTGAAAGGTCTCGAAATGGAGACCGTGCAGGTTTCTCAGAGAAGAGCATTCACCAAAAGTTCTCAAAAGTGTTTCTGAGTGTATACCAATGAGGAAAACATGGTACAGGAACTGCAGAGTCTGCCAGGCATCGGAAACAGTGACCACGTGGTACTGAAATTCAACCTCACGTGTTACGCCACTCAAACCATGAGTAAGACCAAAAAGTTTGCATTGAACAAAGAAAACTATAGGAGAATGGCGGACTTGCTGGAAGAAGTAGACTGGGAGCAGGTGCAAGACGCCACAGTGGATGCACACTATCATTTCTTCCGTCAACACCTCGAGGCAACCATGACGCAGTGTATGCCCACATACACGTTGGGAAGGAAGCGCAGGAACATCTATGTGAACGCAGAGGCCATGACCCTGAAGAAGAAGATGCAGAAACTGTGAAAGAAGTACACCCGAACCCAAGGCGTCCCTGACCACCGGGCGTGCGCCAAAGTGAAGAACGAACTCCGCAGCCTCACGAGGAAGTTGAGAAAGGAATTTGAACAGAATCTGGCGGCAAACATCAAACAGAACCCCAAGGCATTCTGGCAATACGCAAACACAAGGACGAAAACAAGATCAGGCATAAGCGACCTCAAGTTCCAGGATGGCTCAGACGAGATGGCAGTGACCGATCTCGATATGGCAGAAGTGTTAGGGAAATTTTTCTCAAGCGTCTTCACCAGAGAAAAAATCATCAACATTCCGGGTCTCCAAACACGGTGGGAGGGCGCGCTTCTGGAGAATGACGACGTGACGCCGGCGCAGGTAGAGAGCAAGCTGCGTAATCTGCGCCCGACATCCTCTCCTGGACCGGACGGAATTCCCCCAAAGGTGCAGCGTGAACTTGCTTAACCTCTGAGTCGGCCACTCTCCGACATCATCAGGAAGTCCCTGGATGAAGGCAAAGTACCAGAAGACTGGAAAGAGGGAGAAGTGGTGCCTATCTTCAAGAAGGGGGGAAAAGAAGAGCCGTCCAACTATCGACCAGTGAGCCTAACATCAGTACTGTCTAAAGTCTGTGAGACGCTCATCAGGGACCAGATCATGGCACACGTGACCGAGAGTGGACAGCTGAACGACCACCAGTACGGCTTCCGCCACAAGAGATCCTCCATCTCACAGTTGCTCGCGACACTCGATGATTGGATCAAAGAGATCGAAGAGGACCGCTCAGTTGATGTAGCCTACCTCGACTACAAGAAAGCGTTTGATTCGGTACCCCATCGCCGTCTGCTAAGGAAGCTGAAGGACATTGGGATTGGGGGGAAAGTGTTGCGCTGGATCGAGGCGTTCCTCACGGGTCGGAGACAGAGGGTGGCGATCAAAGACAGCAGGTCCAGCTGGGCGCCAGTGCTGAGTGGCATACCACAGGGATCAGTACTGGGCCCAACACTCTTCCTGCTCTTCATCAACGACCTCTCCGGACACGTCAACAGCGGCATCAAGCTATTCGAGGACGACACCAAAATATACGGAAGCGTCCAGGAACAGAGTGGGCGTGACCAGCTTCAGCAGGACCTCGACGCACGGACCGGGGAACGTTCGCCAAACCTACTCCATGTTTGGAGGCCAATTGGAGCAAGTGGAGGACGAGAAGGACTTGGGAGTCGTCGTGGACACCTCGCTGAAGTTCCGTAAGCAGGCGGCGGTGGCGATCGCAAAAGGAAACAGAGTCCTCGGCACAAACTGGCGCTCGTGTGAGCACATCGACCAGCAGACACTCCCGCTGCTCTTTAAAACCCTGGTCAGACCGCTGCTCGAATATGGGAACGCTGTCTGGGGCCCGTTCAACGCTGAAGACGTACGACGGGTGGAACGAGTACAACGGAGGGCTACCAAGCTTGTTCGACCAATCAGACTGCTTCCGTACGAGGACCGGCTGAGAGCCCTGCGCCTGCCGTCTCTGCAGTACAGAAGACGGCGCGGCGACCTCATTCTGATCCACCAGCTGATGAACGGCCGCATTGAACTCGATAAGCAGAACTTCTTCCAGGACCCGCTGTCGTCAATCACACGAGGACACTCCCTGACGGTTGCCAAACCGCAAGCGCAGACCAGAGTGAGACGGAACTTCTGGTCTATCAGAGCAGTGAGCCACTGGAACGCACTTCCGGAACACGTCGCTTCATCAGCCACGACGAACCTCTTCAAGAACCGCCTGGACCACTACTGGGCGGACATCATGTACGATGCGCCAGGATAGGCGACAAAACACTGAAGCCACATATGGTCAAGGAAAGCGTACCCTTTTGAATTACCCACTGAGGCATAACCACAACCAAGAGATGTAAAGAGCGGGCAAGACAGGCATCTAGTCCTCCTTATAGTCCCGTACTATAAGTACAAGTACAAGTACAAGTGAATAAAAGCTACAGGAATTTAAAGCAAGACAAAAGGTCATGAAGGAGGTGCCTGACTTAACATATCACGTTCTTCTAGAACATTCATATACTAATTCGAAAAGATTGAAACTGTGATGTATAGCTTTTCTTGCGTGTGTGCATTATTTCATCTTGTGCATATGGTGCTGATGAGGTCTTTTATGACGAAACGCGTCCACCTATGTGTTTGCTTTCCTGTGACATATATGCCATAATTGTCTGTGTATTCATACATTTGTCAGACATGAACGTAACAACAACAAGCAACACATAGATGAAGGAATACTACACCAAGAAGAAGCTAGCAAGCAGTTTCAATCGTCTCAAATTCCTCCATGATTGTATATTAAAACAAGTTTTGCCAAAGTCAGCTCCTCAACAACTTAAAAGTAAAAATCATCCATTTAGCGCTTCAGCTCGCTGTTGTTTAGACGAAGCTTGTAATGAATTAAAATAAAACATATGTGCTACGAGATGAGCGAAAAGGAGTAGGTATCCCAGCAACGCTACGAAGGAAACTTAACGAATTCAACGACCAACAGCAAACTAGGCTCAAGCGCAAGTTGAAAACGCTCTGCGAGTGCAGTTCTTTGAAAGAAGCAGGTAATGTTGACATTATTACTAATTTGTCATCACGAACTCTCTGCGGTGATGAAAAGGAGGCTTTGGCACTCGGACTGAAGTTTGATTCAGGGAAGGACAAACGCACTTACATGGAGCATGTAAATCGTAATTATAAGTGGAGTGAAGATGATATAGAAAAAGGTTTCATACAAAGAATACTGTTGTGCTGTAAGGCATTGGCTGACCAAGAACCAGATAAGCTACCTAGACGGTATATGGAACGGTATATACCTAGACGGTATATGGTGGGTGTGGGTGTGGGTGTGGGTGTGGGTGTGGGTGTGGGTGTGGGTGTGGGTCTGGGTGTGGGTGTGTGTGCGTGTGTGTGTGTGTGTGTGTATGTGTATGTGTGTGTGTGGGTGTGTGTGTTTGCGTGCGTGCGTGCGTGCGTGCGTGCGTACGTGCGTGCGTGCGTGCGTGCGTGCGTGTGTGTGTGTGTGTGTGTGTGTGTGTGTGTGTGTGTGTGTGTGTGTGTGATGTTTTCGATTTGACCTGCACGAATGTGTGAGTGACTGTGTTACACATCCACCTGACCATTCGACCTTCTGTTATCTTCTGACGATAGGTAGTAACAGCAACACACTTGTTGTGGATCGCCTTAATAAACGTCTGAGTCTTAGTCTGAGTCTGAGTCTGAGTCTGAGTCTGAGTCTGAGTCTGAGTCTGAGTCTGAGTCTGAGTCTGAGTCTGAGTCTGAGTCTGAGTCTGAGTCTGAGTCTGAGTCTGAGTCTGTGTCTGGGTCTGGGTCTAAGTCTGAGTCTGAGTCTGAGTCTGAGTCTGAGTCTGAGTATGAGCTCAATACATGTTTCCATAACTATTGAATAGTGATAATTTCGCCTGAATCAGTAATTTATTTCTTGGAATTTATAATATACAAGACTTCTATACCAAAACTTCGTAGAAACTTATTTGGAACTTTTCAGAAACTTTTCCGCACAATAATCCTTCGGGTGTGGTGGGTGTGTCGGGTGTGGTGGGTGTGGTGGGTGTGAGTGTGGTGGGTGTGGTGGGTGTGGTGGGTGTGGGTGTGGTGGGTGGTGGGTGTGTGTGGGTGTGGTGGGTGTGGTAGGTGTGGTGGGTTTGGGTGTGGTGGGTGTAGTGGGTGTGGTGGGTGTGGTGGGTGGGGGTGTGGTGGGTGTGGTGAGTGTGGGTGTGGTGGGTGTGGGTGTGGTGGGTGTGGGTGTGGTGGATGTGGGTGTGGTGGATGTGGGTGTGGTGGATGTGGGTGTGGTGGGTGTGGTGGGTGTGGGTGTGGCGGGTGTGGGTGTGGTGGGTGTGGCGGGAGTGGGTGTGGTGGGTGCGGGTGTGGTGGGTGTGGTGGGTGTGGCGGGTGTGGGTGTAATGGGTGTGGTGGGTGTGTGTGGTGTGTGTGGTGGGTGGGGTGGGTGTGGTTGTGGTGGGTGTGAGTGTGGTGGATGTGGGTGTGGTGGGAGTGGTGGGTATGGTGGGTTTGGTGGGTGTGGGTGTGGTGGGTGTGGGTGTGGTGGGTGTGGGTGTGGTGGGTGTGGGTGTGGTGGGTGTGGGTGTGGTGGGTGTGGGTGTGGTGGGTGTGGGTGAGGTGGATGTAGATGTGGTAGGTGTGGGTGTGGTGGGTGTGTGTGTGGTGGGTGTGGGTGTGGTGGGTGTGGGTGAGGTGGATGTAGATGTGGTAGGTGTGGGTGTGGTGGGTGGGTGTGTGGTGGGTGTTGGTGTGGTGGGTGTGGTTGTGGGTGTGGTTGTGGGTGTGGTGGGTGTGGATGTTGGTGTGGTGGTTGTGGGTGTTGGTGTGGTGGGGGTGGGTGTGGTGGGTGTGGGTGTGGTGGGTGTGGTGGGTGTGGTGGGTGTGGGTGTTGGTGTGGTGGGTGTGGGTGTTGGTGTGGTGGGTGGTGGGTGTGTGTGTGGGTGTGGTGGGTGTGGGTGTTGATGTGGTGGGTGTGGGTGTTGGTGTGGTGGGTGTGGGTGTTGGTGTTTGTGTGGTGGGTGTGGTGGGGGTGGGTGTGGTGGGTGTGAAGGGTGTGGTGGGTGTGGTGGGTGTGTGTGTAGTGGTTGTGGTGGGTGTTGGTGTGGTGGGTGTGGGTGTTGGTGTGGTGGGTGTGGTGGGTGTTGGTGTGGCGGGCGTGGGTGTTGGTGTGGTGGGTGTGGGTGTTGGTGTGGTGGGTGTGGGTGTGGTGGGTGTTGGTGTGGTGGGTGTGATGGGTGTGGGTGTTGGTGTGGTGGGTGTTGGTGTGGTGGGTGTTGGTGTGGTGGGTGTGAGTGTGGTGGGTGTGGGTGTGGTGGGTGTGGGTGTGGTGGGTGTGGGTGTGGTGGGTGTGGGTTTAGTGGGTGTGGTGGGTGTGGGTGCGGTGGGTGTGGTGTGTGTGGCGGGTGTGGTAGGTGTGGTAGGTGTGGTGGGTGATGGTGTAGTGGATGTGGTGGGTGTGGTGGGTGTGGTGGGTGTGGTGGGTGTGGGTGTGGTGGGTGTGGGTGTGGTGGGTGTTGGTGTAGTGGGTGTGGGTGTGGGTGTTGGTGTGGTGGGTGTTGGTGTGGGGGGTGTGGGTGTTGGTGTGGTGGGTGTGGGTGTTGGTGTGGAGGGTGTGGGTGTGGTCGGTGTTGGTGTGGTGGGGGTGGTTGTTGGTGTGGTGGGTGTGGGTGTGGGTGTTGGTGTGGTGGGTGTGGGTGTTGGTGTGGTGGGTGTGGGTGTGGTGGGTGTTGGTGTGGTGGGTGTGGGTGTTGGTGTGGTGGGTGTGGGTGTTGGTGTGGTGGGTGTGGGTGTTGGTGTGGTGGGTGTTGGTGTGGTGGGTGTGGGTGTGGGTGTGGTGAGTGTGGTGGGTGTGGGTGTGGGTGTTGGTGTGGTGGGTGTGGGTGTGGTGGGTGTGGGTGTTGGTGTGGTGGGTGTGGGTGTTGGTGTGGTGGGTGTTGGTGTGGTGGGTGTGGGTGTTGGTGTGGTGGGTGTGGTGGGTGTGTTGGGTGTGGGTGTGGTGGGTGTGGGGGTTAGTGTGGTGGGTGTTGGTGTGGTGGGTGTGGTGGGTGTTGGTGTGGTGGGTGTGGGTGTTGGTGTGGTGGGTGTGGGTGTTGGTGTGGTGGGTGTTGGTGTGGTGGGTGTGGGTGTGGTGGGTGTGGGTGTTGGTGTGGTGGGTGTTGGTGTGGTGTGTGTGGGTGTGGTGGGTGTTGGTGTGGTGGGTGTTGGTGTGGTGGGTGTGGGTGTTCGTGTGGTGGGTGTGGGTGTGGTGGGTGTGGGTGTGGTGGGTGTGGGTGTGTGTGGGTGTGGGTGGGTGTGGTGGGGGTGGGTGTCGGTGTGGTGGGTGTGGGTGTTGGTGTGGTGGGTGTGTGTGTGGGTGTGGTGGGTGTGGGTGTGGGTGTGGTGGGTGTTGGTGTGGTGGGTGTGTGTGTTGGTGTGGTGGGTGTGGTGGGTGTTGGTGTGGTGGGTGTGGGTGTTGGTGTGGTGGGTGTGGGTGTTGGTGTGGTGGGTGTGGGTGTTGGTGTGGCGGGTGTGGGTGTTGGTGTGGTGGGTGTGGGTGTTGGTGGTGGTTGTGGGTGTGGGTGTGGTGGGTGTGGGTGTGGTGGGAGTGGGTGTGGTGGGGGTGGGTGTGGTGGGTGTGGTGTTGTATTCAACATAGCGGTCTTGCCATGGGATCTCCACTGAGCCCGGTCGCTTCATGTTTGTTCATGGAATGGCTAGAAAAGCATAATTATCAGAAGATAATGGCAGTAGATATACTCTGGGTGCGGTATGTTGATGACAGTCTAGTAGTAGCACCACAAACCATGGATTTGAAGGAAAAGCTTCATGAACTTAACTTAGTAGATCCTAAAATATAGTTAACTATAGAACATGAAAAACATGGCGCTATTCCTTTCCTTGACACAGCTATTGTGCGAACAGGAAATCACGTCAAATTCAAAGTATACCGGAAACCTACAAACAGAAAAGATTACGTGCACTTCTTCTCTGGACACAGCGATAGGGTAAAACGTGGGGTAGCTTTAGGGTTCTTTCTTAGAGCTCTCCGCATATGTAAAGAATATCTCGATGAGGAAATTCAGCATATCATATCATCTTTCATGAAGCTTAAATACCCAAAAGGACTACTTCTTGATCTAAAAAGGAAAGCTACGATTATTCGGAACAAATCAAAGACAGCAAAGACCCGAAAGAAGGATGTTCAATATATGTCCATACCTAACTCCAAAATAGCCGTAACAATTGCGAATCACCTCGAAACGACGGGTATTAAAGTAGCACTGACAAATCAAAACGATCGAAAAAATAATAGTTATTCGGTATTTACTTTAATAAAAGTCGGTTTCCGTCGTTGCGATTACAGCGACACCTGCAGTGCTATGGTGGCGCCATCTGCATGGAATGAATTCAATGTCAGGGTTCTCTCAGGAGATCATCCACTGTTCTCAACAGGTGACTGCTAAAACATCCCGCGGGTTCGATCCTCGATCGCGACAAACTTTTCTAATTCGTTGACTGCCTGATGGTCTCGGAGACATAAAATTGTCAGCTGGAGACATATTTACTCTCAACAACTAACGCGGAGACCATGTAGATGTATCAGGCTAGACCATCCACTGAAAGGTCTCGAAATGGAGACCGTGCAGGTTTCTCAGAGAAGAGCATTCACCAAAAGTTCTCAAAAGTGTTTCTGAGTGTATACCAATGAGGAAAACATGGTACAGGAACTGCAGAGTCTGCCGGGCATCGGAAACAGTGACCACGTGGTACTGAAATTCAACCTCACGTGTTACGCCACTCAAACCATGAGTAAGACCAAAAAGTTTGCATTGAACAAAGAAAACTATAGGAGAATGGCGGACTTGCTGGAAGAAGTAGACTGGGAGCAGGTGCAAGACGCCACAGTGGATGCACACTATCATTTCTTCCGTCAACACCTCGAGGCAACCATGACGCAGTGTATGCCCACATATACGTTGGGAAGGAAGCGCAGGAACATCTATGTGAACGCAGAGGCCATGACCCTGAAGAAGAAGATGCAGAAACTGTGAAAGAAGTACACCCGAACCCAAGGCGTCCCTGACCACCGGGCGTGCGCCAAAGTGAAGAACGAACTCCGCAGCCTCACGAGGAAGTTGAGAAAGGAATTTGAACAGAATCTGGCGGCAAACATCAAACAGAACCCCAAGGCATTCTGGCAATACGCAAACACAAGGACGAAAACAAGATCAGGCATAAGCGACCTCAAGTTCCAAGATGGCTCAGACGAGATGGCAGTGACCGATCTCGATATGGCAGAAGTGTTAGGGGAATTTTTCTCAAGCGTCTTCACCAGAGAAAAAATCATCAACATTCCGGGTCTCCAAACACGGTGGGAGGGCGCGCTTCTGGAGAATGACGACGTGACGCCGGCGCAGGTAGAGAGCAAGCTGCGTAATCTGCGCCCGACATCCTCTCCTGGACCGGACGGAATTCCCCCAAAGGTGCAGCGTGAACTTGCTTAACCTCTGAGTCGGCCACTCTCCGACATCATCAGGAAGTCCCTGGATGAAGGCAAAGTACCAGAAGACTGGAAAGAGGGAGAAGTGGTGCCTATCTTCAAGAAGGGGGGAAAAGAAGAGCCGTCCAACTATCGACCAGTGAGCCTAACATCAGTACTGTCTAAAGTCTGTGAGACGCTCATCAGGGACCAGATCATGGCACACGTGACCGAGAGTGGACAGCTGAACGACCACCAGTACGGCTTCCGCCACAAGAGATCCTGCATCTCACAGTTGCTCGCGACACTCGATGATTGGATCAAAGAGATCGAAGAGGACCGCTCAGTTGATGTAGCCTACCTCGACTACAAGAAAGCGTTTGATTCGGTACCCCATCGCCGTCTGCTAAGGAAGCTGAAGGACATTGGGATTGGGGGGAAAGTGTTGCGCTGGATCGAGGCGTTCCTCACGGGTCGGAGACAGAGGGTGGCGATCAAAGACAGCAGGTCCAGCTGGGCGCCAGTGCTGAGTGGCATACCACAGGGATCAGTACTGGGCCCAACACTCTTCCTGCTCTTCATCAACGACCTCTCCGGACACGTCAACAGCGGCATCAAGCTATTCGAGGACGACACCAATATATACGGAAGCGTCCAGGAACAGAGTGGGCGTGACCAGCTTCAGCAGGACCTCGACGCACGGACCGGGGAACGTTCGCCAAACCTACTCCATGTTTGGAGGCCAATTGGAGCATGTGGAGGACGAGAAGGACTTGGGAGTCGTCGTGGACACCTCGCTGAAGTTCCGTAAGCAGGCGGCGGTGGCGATCGCAAAAGGAAACAGAGTCCTCGGCACAAACCGGCGCTCGTGTGAGTACATCGACCAGCAGACGCTCCCGCTGCTCTTTAAAACCCTGGTCAGACCGCTGCTCGAATATGGGAACGCTGTCTGGGGCCCGTTCAACGCTGAAGACGTACGACGGGTGGAACGAGTACAACGGAGGGCTACCAAGCTTGTTCGACCAATCAGACTGCTTCCGTACGAGGACCGGCTGAGAGCCCTGCGCCTGCCGTCTCTGCAGTACAGAAGACGGCGCGGCGACCTCATTCTGATCCACCAGCTGATGAACGGCCGCATTGAACTCGATAAGCAGAACTTCTTCCAGGACCCGCTGTTGTCAATCACACGAGGACACTCCCTGACGGTTGCCAAACCGCAAGCGCAGACCAGAGTGAGACGGAACTTCTGGTCTATCAGAGCAGTGAGCCACTGGAACGCACTTCCGGAACACGTCGCTTCATCAGCCACAACGAACCTCTTCAAGAACCGCCTGGACCACTACTGGGCGGACATCATGTACGATGCGCCAGGATAGGCGACAAAACACTGAAGCCACATATGGTCAAGGAAAGCGTACCCTTTTGAATTACCCACTGAGGCATAACCACAACCAAGAGATGTAAAGAGCGGGCAAGACAGGCATCTAGTCCTCCTTATAGTCCCGTACTATAAGTACAAGTACAAGTACAAGTGAATAAAAGCTACAGGAATTTAAAGCAAGACAAAAGGTCATGAAGGAGGTGCCTGACTTAACATATCACGTTCTTCTAGAACATTCATATACTAATTCGAAAAGATTGAAACTGTGATGTATAGCTTTTCTTGCGTGTGTGCATTATTTCATCTTGTGCATATGGTGCTGATGAGGTCTTTTATGACGAAACGCGTCCACCTATGTGTTTGCTTTCCTGTGACATATATGCCATAATTGTCTGTGTATTCATACATTTGTCAGACATGAACGTAACAACAACAAGCAACACATAGATGAAGGAATACTACACCAAGAAGAAGCTAGCAAGCAGTTTCAATCGTCTCAAATTCCTCCATGATTGTATATTAAAACAAGTTTTGCCAAAGTCAGCTCCTCAACAACTTAAAAGTAAAAATCATCCATTTAGCGCTTCAGCTCGCTGTTGTTTAGACGAAGCTTGTAATGAATTAAAATAAAACATATGTGCTACGAGATGAGCGAAAAGGAGTAGGTATCCCAGCAACGCTACGAAGGAAACTTAACGAATTCAACGACCAACAGCAAACTAGGCTCAAGCGCAAGTTGAAAACGCTCTGCGAGTGCAGTTCTTTGAAAGAAGCAGGTAATGTTGACATTATTACTAATTTGTCATCACGAACTCTCTGCGGTGATGAAAAGGAGGCTTTGGCACTCGGACTGAAGTTTGATTCAGGGAAGGACAAACGCACTTATATGGAGCATGTAAATCGTAATTATAAGTGGAGTGAAGATGATATAGAAAAATATTTCATACAAAGAATACTGTTGTGCTGTAAGGCATTGGCTGACCAAGAACCAGATAAGCTACCTAGACGGTATATGGAACGGTATATACCTAGACGGTATATGGTGGGTGTGGGTGTGGGTGTGGGTGTGGGTCTGGGTCTGGGTGTGGGTGTGTGTGCGTGTGTGTGTGTGTGTGTTTTTGTGTGTGTGTGTGTGTGTATGTGTGTGTGTGTGTGGGTGTGGGTGTGGGTGTGGGTGTGTGTGTGTGTGTGTTTGCGTGCGTGCGTGCGTGCGTGCGTGCGTGCGTGCGTGCGTGTGTGTGTGTGTGTGTGTGTGTGTGTGTGTGTGTGTGTGTGTGTGTGTGTGTGTGTGTGATGTTTTCGATTTGACCTGCACGAATGTGTGAGTGACTGTGTTACACATCCACCTGACCATTCGACCTTCTGTTATCTTCTGACGATAGGTAGTAACAGCAACACACTTGTGGATCGCCTTAATAAACGTCTGAGTCTTAGTCTGAGTCTGAGTCTGAGTCTGAGTCTGAGTCTGAGTCTGAGTCTGAGTCTGAGTCTGAGTCTGAGTCTGAGTCTGAGTCTGAGTCTGAGTCTGAGTCTGAGTCTGAGTCTGAGTCTGAGTCTAAGTCTGAGTCTGGGTCTGAGTCTAAGTCTGAGTCTGAGTCTGAGTCTGAGTCTGAGTCTGAGTATGAGCTCAATACATGTTTCCATAACTATTGAATAGTGATAATTTCGCCTGAATCAGTAATTTATTTCTTGGAATTTATAATATACAAGACTTCTATACCAAAACTTCGTAGAAACTTATTTGGAACTTTTCAGAAACTTTTCAGCACAATAATCCTTCGGGTGTGGTGGGTGTGTCGGGTGTGGTGGGTGTGGTGGGTGTGAGTGTGGTGGGTGTGGTGGGTGTGGGTGTGGTGGGTGTGGTGGGTGTGGTGGGTGTGGTGGGTGTGGTGGGTGTGGTGGGTGTAAGTGTGGTGGGTGTGGGTGTGGTGGGTGGTGGGTGTGTGTGTGTGGTGGGTGTGGTGGGTTTGGGTGTGGTGGGTGTGGTGGGTGTGGGTGTAGTGGGTGTGGTGGGTGTGGGTGTGGTGGGTGTGGTGGGTGTGGTGGGTGGGGGTGTGGTGGGTGTGGGTGTGGTTGGTGTGGTGGGTGTGGGTGTGGTGTGGTGGGTGTGGTGGGTGTGGGTGTGGTGGGTGTGATGGGTGTGGTGGGTGTGGTGGGTGTGGGTGTGGTGGGTTTGGTGGGTGTGGTGGGTGTGGTGGGTGTGGGTGTGGTGTGGTGGGTGTGCTGTGGTGTGTTTGGTGGGTGTGGTGGGTGTGGTGGGTGTGGTGTGGTGGGTGTGGTGGGTGTGGGTGTGGTGGGTGTGGGTGTGGTGGGTGTGGGTGTGGTGGGTGGGGGTGTGGGTGTGGTGGGTGTGGGTGTGGGTGGGTGTGGTGGGTGTGGGTGTGGGTGTGGTGGGTGTGGTGGGTGTGGTGAATGTGGTGGGTGTGGTGGGTGTGGTGGGTGTGGTGGGTGTGGGTGTGGTGGTTTATTCAACATAGCGGTCTTGCTATGTGATCTCCACTGAGCCCGGTCACTTCATGTTTGTACATGGAATGGCTAGAAAAGCAAAATTATCAGAAGATAATGGCAGTAGATATACTCTGGGTGCGGTATGTTGATGATATTCTAGTAGTAGCACCACAAACCATGGATTTGAAGGAAAAGCTTCATGAACTTAACTTAGTAGATCCTAAAATATAGTTAACTATAGAACATGAAAAACATGGCGCTATTCCTTTCCTTGACACAGATATTGTGCGAACAGGAAATCACGTCAAATTCAAAGTATACTGGAAACCTACAAACAGAGAAGATTACGTGCACTTCTTCTCTGGACACAGCGATAGGGTAAAACGTGGGGTAGCTTTAGGGTTCTTTCTTAGAGCTCTCCGCATATGTAAATAATATCTCGATGAGGAAATTCAGCATATCATATCATCTTTCATGAAGCTTAAATACCCAAAAGGACTACTTCTTAATCTAAAAAGGAAAGCTACGATTATTCGGAACAAATCAAAGACAGCAAAGACCCGAAAGAAGGATGTTCAATATATGTCCATACCTAACTCCAAAATAGCCGTAACAATTGCGAATCACCTCGAAACGACGGGTATTAAAGTAGCACTGACGTCTGGCAGAAAAGTAGGAGAGATGCTAACTAAAAAGAAAACATTCCAGCATAACGACATCAGCGTCGTTTACAAATTTCCATGTGGGGCGTGTAGCAAATCATATATAGGTGAAACTATGTGAATGGGAATGGAGACGAGACTTAAAGAGCAAAAACGAGACCTTCGACACCATATGGAATATAGTGCATTTGTAGTTCATGCTGAGAAAACTATCATCTACCAGATTGGGCTGGGGCGGAGATTTTGGCTTCCTGTAAGACTAAAAGGAGTACTGTCGCCACCATTGGCCCTATCCTCAAATATTACTCTAGAAGTTGAAAAATTACCAAATGCAAATTATTCCGATATATTTCGAGCACAGCTCTTCGTCTGTCGTTAACCCTAAACCTAGTCGCACAATGCAGAAATCGTCTCAATTGCCTTATCTATGCCCACAAAATTCAAATAATGCACTCCGTGACTATTTCATATCCCACCCCTCAGAATTTTGAATTGTAATTTTGTGGGCAATTGCCTTTAATTAAAGGCCAATTGCCTTAAGGCAATTGAGACGATTTCTGCATTGTGCGACTAGGTTTAGGGTTAACGACAGACGAAGAGCTGTGCTCGAAATAGATCGGAATAATTTGCATTTTTTAATTTTTCAACTTTTAGAATAATATTTGAGGATAGGGTCAATGGTGGCGATAGTACTCATGATGATTTTCCTCACAACGCTGAGCACAATTAAAGACTAAAAGGAATAGAAAAGCGACCGAAGCAGCATGTATTGCAACGAACGACACGATTAATACTAGGGCCGGGTTTATAAAATGGGCAAAATCAGCGGCAGTATTCAGTATCAAAGACATCGAAGGGTTTAATAAATAAGCACAGTTTGACGTTTATTATTATTTGCGTTAGAACTTAATTGTGACATTATTTGAGATATGTTATTTTATTAGGTTGTGTTAACAAGGAAACAAGGAAAGAAGGCAAGCTGAAGGTTATGTACACCAACGCCGATCAATTTTTAAATAAGCGTGACGACCTGTGCATGATGATAGCAGACGATGAGCCTGACCTGATATGCATAACTGAAGTTATCCCAAAAGCCCAGATTTTCCCCATTGACCCCGCACTAATCGCCATCCCAAACTTCACGGTCTATACGAACTTCAACCTGGGACGAGAGAGACTCGGGGCTAGCGGAAAACGCGGAATCGCGGTCTACGTCTCAAGAAAACTGTCGGCGATGGAGTACGCAGCCGAGGTCGTCTTCGCTGAGCAGATATGGGTGCGTATCAGACTGGAAGGAGGTGATTCACTGCTGCTTGGGTGCATCTACCGGAGCCCAGCGTCAACACCGGATGAGAGCATGCAGCTGTGCAGACTACTGGATGAAATATCGGACGCGCGCCCATCCCACCTTCTGATAGTTGGAGACTTCAACTACGGGGAAATCGACTGGGATAATAGTATCTTCACAGCATCCCCAGCGCCTCCCGCCCACACATTCCTCCAGGCAATCATGGACAGTTTTCTGTTCCAACACGTGAGATCCCCTACGAGGTTCCGAGACTGCTACAATCCACATATCCTGGATCTGATCCTTACCAATGAGGAAAACATTGTACAGGAACTGCAGAGTCTGCCGGGGATCGGAAACAGTAACTACGTGGTACTGAAATTCAACCTCACGTGTTACGCCACTCAAACCATGAGTAAGACCAAAAAGTTTGCATTAAACAAAGGAAACTATAGGAGAATGACGGACTTGCTGGAAGAAGTAGACTGGGAGCAGGTTTAAGACGCCACAGTGGATGCACACTATCATTTCTTCCGTCAACACCTCGAGGCAACCATGACGCAGTGTATGCCCACATACACGTTGGGAAGGAAGCGCAGGAACATCTATGTGAACGCAGAGGTCATAACCCTGAAGAAGAAGAAGCAGAAACTGTGGAAGAAGTACACCCGAACCCAAGCCGCCCCTGACCACCGGGCGTACGCCAAAGTGAAGAACGAACTCCGCAGCCTCACGAGGAAGTTGAGAAAGGAATTTGAACAGAATATGGCGGCAAACATCAAACAGAACCCCAAGGCGTTCTGGCAATACGCAAACACAAGGACGAAAACAAGATCAGGCATAAGCGACCTCAAGTTCCAAGATGGTTCAGACGAGATGGCAGTGACCGATCTCGATAAGGCAGAAGTGTTAGGGAAATTTTTCTCAAGCGTCTTTACCAGATAAAAAATCGTCAACATTCCCGGTCTCCAAACACGGTGGGAGGGCGCGCTTCTGGAGAATGTCGACGTGACGCCGGCGCAGGTAGAGAGCAAGCTGCGTAATCTGCGCCCGACATCCTCTCCTGGACCGGACGGAATTCCCCCGAAGGTGCTGCGTGAACTTGCTTAACCTCTGAGTCGGCCACTCTCCGACATCATCAGGAAGTCCCTGGATGAAGGCAAAGTACCAGAAGACTGGAAAGAGGGAGAAGTGGTGCCTATCTTCAAGAAGGGTGCAAAAGAAGAGCCGTCCAACTATCGACCAGTGAGCCTAACATCAGTACTGTCTAAAGTATGTGAGACGCTCATCAGGGACCAGATCATGGCACACGTGACCGAGAGTGGACAGCTGAACGACCACCAGTACGGCTTCCGCCACAAGAGATCCTGCGTCTCACAGCTGCTCGCGACACTCGATGATTGGACCAAAGAGATCGAAGAGGGCCGCTCAGTTGATGTAGCCTACATCGACTACCAGAAATGTTTGATTCGGTAACCCATCGCCGTCTGCTAAGGAAGCTGAAGGACATGGGGATTGGGGGGAAAGTGTTGCGCTGGATCGAGGTGTTCCTCACGGGTCGGAGACAGAGGGTGGCGATCAAAGACAGCAGGTCCAGCTGGGCGCCAGTGCTGAGTGGCATACCACAGGGATCAGTACTGGGCCCAACACTCTTCCTGCTCTTTATCAACGACCTCCCCGGACACGTCAACAGCGGCATCAAGCTATTCGAGGACGACACCAAAATATACGGAAGCGTCCAGTAACAGAGTGGGCGTGACCAGCTTCAGCAGGACCTCGACGCACGGACCGAGGAACGTTCGCCAAACCTACTCCATGTTTGGAGGCCAATTGGAGCAAGTGGAGGACGAGAAGGACTTGGGAGTCGTCGTGGACACCTCGCTGAAGTTCCGTAAGCAGGCGGCGGTGGCGATCGCAAAAGGAAACAGAGTCCTCGGCACAATCCGGCGCTCGTTTGAGCATGTCGACCAGCAGACGCTCCCGCTGCTCTTTAAAACCCTGGTCAGACCGCTGCTCGAATATGGGAACGCTGTCTGGGGCCCGTTCAACACTGAAGACGTACGACTGGTGGAACGAGTACAGCGGAGGGCTACCAAGCTTGTTCGACCAATCAGACTGCTTCCGTACGAGGACCGGCTGAGAGCCCTGCGCCTGCCGTCTCTGCAGTACAGAAGACGGCGCGGCGACCTCATTCTGATCCACCAGCTGATGAACGGCCGCATCGAACTCGATAAGCAGAAGTTCTTCCAGGACCCGCCGTCGTCAATCACACGAGGACACTCCCTGACGGTTGCCAAACCGCAAGCGCAGACCAGAGTGAGACGGAACTTCTGGTCTATCAGAGCAGTGAGCGACTGGAACGCACTTCCGGAACACGTCGTTTCATCAGCCACGACGAACCTCTTCAAAAACCGCCTGGACCACTACTGGGCGGACATCATGCACGATGCGCCAGGATAGGCGACAAAACACTGAAGCTACATATGGTCAAGGAAAGCGTAACCTTTTGAATTACCCACTGAGGCATAACCACAACCAAGAGATGTAAAGAGCGGGCAAGACAGGCATCTAGTCCTCCTTATAGTCCCGTACTATAAGTACAAGTACAAGTACAAGTTAATAAAAGCTACAGGAATTTAAAGCAAGACAATAGGTCATGAAGGAGGTGCCTGACTTAACATATCACGTTATTCTAGAACATTCATATACTAATTCAAACAGATTGAAACTGTCATGTATAGCTTTTCTTGCGTGTGTGCATTATTTCATCTTGTGCATATGGTGCTGATGAGGTCTTTTATGACGAAACGCGTCCACCTATGTGTTTGCTTTCCTGTGACATATATGCCATAATTGTCTGTGTATTCATACATTTGTCAGACATGAACGTAACAACAACAAGCAACACATAGATGAAGGAATACTACACCAAGAAGAAGCTAGCAAGCAGTTTCAATCGTCTCAAATTCCTCAATGATTGTATATTAAAACAAGTTTTGCCAAAGTCAGCTCCTCAACAACTTAAAAGTAAAGATCATCCATTTAGCGCTTCAGCTCGCTGTTATTTAGACGAAGCTTGTAATGAATTAAAATAAAACATATGTGCTACGAGATGAGCAAAAAGGAGTACGTATCCCAGCAAAGCTACGAAGGAAACTTAACGAATTCAACGACCAACAGCAAACTAGGCTCAAACGCAAGTTGAAAACGCTCTGCGAGTGCAGTTCTTTGAAAGAAGCAGGTAATGTTGACATTATTACTAATTTGTCATCACGAACTCTCTGCGGTGATGAAAAGGAGGCTTTGGCACTCGGACTGAAGTTTGATTCAGGGAAGGACAAACGCACTTATATGGAGCATGTAAATCGTAATTATAAGTGGAGTGAAGATGATATAGAAAAAGGTTTCATACAAGGAATACTGTTGTGCTGTAAGGCATTGGCTGACCAAGAACCAGATAAGCTACCTAGACGGTATATGGAACGGTATATACCTAGACGGTATATGGTGGGTGTGGGTGTGGGTGTGGGTGTGGGTGTGGGTGTGGGTGTGGGTGTGGGTGTGGGTGTGTGTGTGGGTGTGTGTGTGTTTGTGTGTGTGTGTGTGTGTGTGTGTGTGTGTGTGGGTGTGGGTGTGGGTGTGGGTGTGGGTGTGGGTGTGCGTGCGTGCGTGCGTGCGTGTGTGTGTGTGTGTGTGTGTGTGTGTGTGGGTGTGGGTGTGGGTGTGGGTGTGGGTGTGGGTGTGGGTGTGGGTGTGTGTGTGTGTGTGTGTGTGTGTGTGTGCGTGCGTGCGTGCGTGCGTGCGTGCGTGTGTGTGTGTGTGTGTGTGTATGTGTGTGTGTGTGTGTGTGTGTGTTTGTGTGTGTGTGTGTGTGTGTGTGTGTGTGTGTGTGTGTGTGTGTGTGTGTGTGTGTGTGTGTGTGTGTGTGTGTGTGATGTTTTCAATTTGACCTGCACGATTGTGTGAGTGACTGTGTTACACATCCACCTGACCATTCGACCTTCTTTTATCTTCTGACGACATGTGGTAACAGCAACACGCTTGTTGTGGATCGCCTTAATAAACGTCTCAGTCTGAGTCTGAGTCTGAGTCTGGGTCTGAGTCTGAGTCTGGGTCTGAGTCTGAGTCTGAGTCTGGGTCTGAGTCTGAGTCTGAGTCTGAGTCTGAGTCTGAGTCTGAGTCTGAGTCTGGGTCTGAGTCTGAGTCTGAGTCTGAGTCTGAGTATGAGTCTGAGTCTGAGTCTGAGTCTGAGTCTGGGTCTGGGTCTGAGTCTGAGTCTGGGTCTGAGTCTGAGTCTGAGTCTGAGTCTGAGTATGAGCTCAATACATGTTTCCATAACTATTGAATAGTGATAATTTCGCCTGAATCAGTAATTTATTTCTTGGAATTTATAATATACAAGATACCAAAACTTCGTAGAAACTTATTTGGAACTTTTCAGAAACTTTTCAGCACAATAATCCTTCGTGAAAACGGCTATTAGCCGTTTTCACGAAGGATTATTGCGCTGAAAATAAAATAGAGGTTTCTGAGAAGTTTTGGTATAGAAGTCTTAGTATATTATACATAACAAGAAATAAATGACTGTTTTAGGCGATATTATCACTATTCAATAGAACTATTGACAAAAATGAAGAATGCAAAATAGAAATGGAGCTAAAAATGTCATTTTTATTTGCGCGCAATTTGGTGGTTTGGCCTCCAAAGCCTAGTTCATCTATACAACGGGTTCCGTCAAGTAGCACCTGACGTGACGTCATAACAGGGAAAAGGGCATATCGCCAACTTTGACCGCCGATGCCTCGTGACTGTACCTAGTATATAAGGTCTTGGACAGACCTGTGATCTATGACGCTGCCAGATTTATTAACGAGTATGGTGGTATGCTAAACTGAACGAACGGACTCTAGACGCATATGTACTTTTAAAAAAACTGTATCATAAACTTGTTATGAGCTCAATACATGTTTCCATAACTTATAACTTTATAAGTTATGAAAACATGTATTAAGCTCATAACAAGTTTATCATACAAAATTGCTTTTTTAAAGAATATATGCGTCTAGAGCCCATTCGTTCGATGCGCCAAAACGACGGAAAGATTCTGGTGCCATTTTCGGGTCAAGCGATGGCACGTGCCAAGTGCCAAAAACTGGGCGCCTTTTTTGGTCGCCTCCCCAGGTCACACGGTTGGTGACACAGACTTGATACTCGCAGGTCACGTGTGCGGTAAAGCGGAAGCAATTCCAGTGGGGTCGCCGACCACGAGGGGGGGGGGGCAAAATATACCTCCCAGGGGGTAAAACCAAATTACGATTTTGACGCCAAGGCAATGCCCCGATCGCATTGTCGGCCACTAGTGGATATAGAAGGGAGCAGCGGGCAATAGAAGGACGTACCCGGTCAATAACAGGCACAGAGGTATTGCGGTAGGGCGTGTCAGTCGGGAAACATTCGATGCGACGCGAACAGTTCCCGGCACTGAACGTTGGTCTGTCAGATATATAATACACAATGCGTAGCAAACTGTACCAAACTGAACTAACTGAGCCACAACACTAGGCAATAAACGCTAAAATCCGACACCAGTGATACAGTATCAGGCGACACATTTAAATGATAATAAACGAATATCCGTCTCTCCTCCAAAACTTTCCACGTCACACCTCATTTAACCCAATCCAGAGAATCGGCACCGACCGCTGACCAGCCGTACTCAGAGCACGTCAGAACCTGCACCTCCGACGAGCCCCGACGAGCCCCGCCGTGCTCCGCCGTGCCCCGCCGTGCTCCGCCGTGGCGTGCCGTGACGTGCTCGGCCGGGCGGCCCCGCCGACCGACCGCCGCTCCGGCCCGGCCGCGACCCGCACCGAACAAAGAGAAAACCGTCCTCGCCTGGGGAGGGGGGGGGGGGGGCCCCGTCCCGTATTTGTATCCGTCAACTCGTCACTCAATTGATGTTTCAGCCTGGAAAGGTGTCATCATCATGAACTAGTCGTAAATGTAAGACTGGGCCGCAAATTGTTGTCCCTGCGGCTTCAGCTGCCCGGCCGCGAAGGCGGGTCAGCAGGCGAAGCGTTGGCGATCGTTACGGAACAAATATATTCCGGGAGACGAATTGGCCAGAGTTCCATATATTCCTATACATTTTCCGAAATCAGATCATGTTTGCTTATGCTTCCTGTGGAGTTTGTACAATGCACGTTGCAATGCATGCGGTTTCGGAGTTCGCATAGTCATAAGCTATCCCTGTTTGGCCTCAATTGGCTCATCGCCCAGTAGCAGAACATTGAAATATCGAAAATTGGGCCGTATCTGATTATCTATCATTCCTGGCTATCAATTATCATCACATCGTATACATTTATCCTTCCTACGTCCTTGTCCAATACAGGTACATGCCCAGGAAAATTATTTAATTTTAAGCAGTGGCGAATCTACGGTTGGGCAAAATGAGCAATTGCCACCCCCCCCCCCGCCAAACTGCCTGAAATCGACGCAAAATTGACACATTACCTGATATAGAAGCAAATCTAAGCAACTTTTATTAAGGGAAGTTTGCTTTAAATCAGCTATCAATGCAAAAGCAAGCGAAATCCGATGAGTTTTTAGAATTATGTGAGTCTTTTTGGAGTTTTGCCCCACCCCCAAACTCCCGTTTTGGATCTGCAGCTGATTTTAAGTACAAAGTCTCTGGGTTGATATCTGGCTTGAATCCAAATAAGACATCGATAAAACGCCAGAATGTGCTTGTGGAAGTCTTTGCACAAAGCCGTGTGGCGACATGCACAACAATAGTCAGGCGGCAAAATTTGGCAGACAGACTCATGAAAAGACAGGCTAAGCGATACAGTATCTTTTAAACACTTTTATGTGCCGGTATGTGTTTATTTGTATCGATTATTTCCAGATTTATTTTTTGCTACCCAACATTTTATCTTTACACTCTGATATCTTCGCTCGTGGTTGAAATAAAACTCTGATACCTCTACACAGATGAGTTACACTATGTTCCTTTCCATATCAGCCAAAATCACAACATTTCATGCCCGCAATTTTCCATTTTGAGCACTTCAAAAAAATTACAAACACAGATGCAGCGGTACCTGGCCGCCACGTTTGGTGCTGGCGGCGCCGGCGTCAGGGCACGCTCTTCGCGGTCCGCGAAATGGACTTATAAAGGGCGCGCGAAGCCCGCTGTTTACATTCGCCCTCCGCCGCTCCGTTTGTTCACGTCGCTCCGTGCTGTGCCTTCTACGACCATGGCTGACTCGCCTCCATGCCCGCCACGCCCGCCAAGAAGGGACGCAAGCCCAAGGACGGAGCCAAGAAGGCCAAGTCGAACCGGCCTCCGACCATGGAGCTCGTGATCGAGGCGATCGAGGAGGACAGGGACCCGAAGGGAACCTCTGTGATGGCCATCAAGAAGCACATCATGGCCAACCACAAGGTGAAGTCTGCGCAGTTCCTGAACCACATGCTCCGGAGGGCGTTCGAGGCTGGACTTGCTGACGGTCAGCTGCTCCGACCCAAGGGCCAGGCAGAGTCCCACCTCATGGGGCGGTACCGTCTCGCCGCCATGGGGAAGATTCCAAAGGCAGCATCGCCCAAGGCGAAGAAGGCGGCCAAGTCTCCCGCCAAGAAGGCCGCAGCGAAACCGAAGAAGGCCAAGATGCCCCTGAAGAAACCGGCAGCCGAGGCCAAGAAGGCCAAGTCTCCGAAGAAGCCGGCAGCGAAGAAGAGCACCAAGAAGGCTGCGAAGAAGACATAGCGTTTCGGTAACGCTTCAGCAGTGTACAAACTCAGTGTATGTATAACTTGTCATTCATCGCGCAGATGCAGTTTGTAATACTTTATTGAGCGGCGAAGCGAGTCTGTTTGCCGGGGATCTCTCCCGTTGTTAGTGCTCGATAATCGAGTGAATATCGCAGCCAGTGTTTGCTGCTTATGTTGTCTCATCCATCGCACCTAATCATGAATACATATTGATAAAAGAGGAATGTGTTTGTGGGAATCTGAAGGGTCGAATATTGGTGGAAGCTCGTGCAGCCTGACAGAGAAATCGCTGCAAATTATCTTCATATTTTCTATTTATTTTCAAAGTGGAATTTATTCCTACAATCCTAATTTATCTTGTACGTGAAGCCGACGTTTTAGATGCCAGTCGGGTTTTCACGAAGTTTTCCCAGATTACTTACTCATTACACATAAGCAATAAATAACTAGTCCAAAATAGAGCAAACAACTACATCCTCTGGGAGTATGGGACATAAAGCGAGAAGCCCTCGTCGTTGACGATTGGCTTTCCACAGCACAGCGACTATGAGGTCAACGGTACAGGCTGCTGTCCTCGTTTATATATTTATTTTCCACCCGGGCGATCTAAGATCTAACATTTCTGGGTCGGGAGACGACTTCCGGCAATTTAGGCCTGGGAAGAAAGTTACGTTAATCCGGTTTATGTGAACGCGGTATAGAGGAAAACAACAGGAGAGGGTCCTATACGTTAAGCTCATTCGTTGCAATTCAAATATAAACTAAGCTTAGCACATGGTATTTCATTCTTACACTTGGAGACGGGTCAGCGTCATTGCCAGGGTAGAACTGGCTCTGCTGACCCGCAGCGACCGCTGATTATGTAACATGTAACTATGTAAGCTATGTGGATATATAGCTATGCCACATACGAGTAGGTCAACAAATATTAAACATAGTATATGTAAGAGTATCTTTGTGTATTCTTGTGCTCAAACAGCA
>JAXIVJ010012239.1:5000-40988 GCA_036785665.1 Chirona hameri | reverse complement strand
GCGCGACCCACTGCTGACCCCCGCCCCCCCCCCCCCCCCGACTGTGCAGCCGAGGGGCACTGCACCGAGCCGATACCGCGGAACGATCCCAGAGTTATCGACACCGGTATTGTAATGCGTCGCCAGTGATTTACACTTCACAGTGCGCCGCGTGGGCGGCGCTGTGTGAGCGTTTTGTCTAAGACGCTGCGAGCAGTGAACTCTGATGGTGAGCTCGCCCGCTGCAGTAGTGGGGTGGATACGCCAATAGATATCATTTGCAGCCGGACACACTGTCGAGCTGAAAGCGTTAAATATATAGCAGTAAAATGGACTTGACAGTCGGCTTCACGCCCTGTGTAGCCTTCACTGTTGCTGGCTGATGTCATGTCCTGCATATGCCCGGCTAAATGCTATTCACCAGCTTCTCCTGTGCCGGATTTAATATGCTGCTTTGCAAGGCGCGTGGCTGGCGGCACTGTCTGTCTTGGCAGTGGATCCAAGCGGTCGTCGCCATGCATCGACGAACAGTTACGATCTCATTACGCGCGAGGTCTCCTCGTAATGCGCCCTAACGACAGGGCCGGGCCGGACGCCTGTGTCTCACACTGACATCCTCGCCGGGGAGGAGTAGGGCCGGCATGGACCCCGATCCCCGCATGTCCGGACCCTGACTCAGCACCGTCACCCAGGGTCACCATTTGTCAGTCGTGGGCACTGACCCTGAAACAAAGATGGGATCTCCTCTATTCTGGACTCTGCTGTTGCAACACTGGTAATTACAAAAGAGACTGTTTCGCGATATATTTTTTATTCCAGTCTTCAGGCTTTCCTCAGGCTATACATAAGACCGAATGATTTTGTTTTTTTTTTCTCTCGAAAAGTTAAGGAACTCGCACAGTTTCTGGTGCCATTGGGTGTAAAAATGAGATTCCCAAAGCGGTGATCTCCATCTTGTAAATCCGTGTGGCGCATTTGGGTTAAAGTTTTGATAAAAACTTTTCGGCGTTGAAGTCTCAATACGCTCAACATAGGAGTAGGCCACACACACCAAAAAGTTTGCCTAAGCGCAGGGGGATTCTTTGACGGCGGCTGCATGCCACGAACATCGGTAAATGTTCACGATTGTGTAATATTTCATGGAAATAGATGCGTTCGATAATTGTAAGGTGAAACCAGCCCTCCCTGAATGGTGGTTGTCCTTCAAACTGCGTACCAATGAACAATGTGTATTGTGTACATTTGCATATCAGAGCCGTTACAATTCACCTTGTAACATCACTTCTCGCATACATACATCAGTCTGGCTAGCGCTCTATCGGTTAATCACAGACACCTACTGCATGTCGAGAGATTTCTTGCTAAACACCGGATACGTGCGCCTATGGTCTCCGCGACCTGGAGGAGCTGCTGCCGCGACTCCTCGTCGCAGGTTACGCCATCGTTGAAGTCAGTGATGAGCTTGATAGCTTGATCGCTAGCATCATTCACTGACTTTAATCCTGTGACAAGATCCCTAGCGTTTTTGAAGTCTGTGTTGTCCTCCCAGGCGTTGGGTGCCTCACTGAGCCAGGTGGTGTCAGCTGGACAACAGAAAAGACGTGGTGAGATCCCGGCCCACGAAGTGTTGTTTGGCTGTCGATGTTGTTGATCAGCGGGAACTATGGTTTGGCACAGCATTGAGAAGTTGTTGGCACTTCCGTGATTTTGAGTGCAATTGCCCGCTTTTGAGTGTCTTCCACCTGTTCACTAAAAATGGCAAACCAAAGTTCCCGTTGTGCCAATGCACAGACGGTCTCCTCACAGAGATACCATAAATGACGACCAAGTGTTTTCAGACAGGCGGCAGCCACCGCGCTGTTCACTCTAGCATAGCTTTGAAGGGTCTGTTTAAGACGCAGATCGTTCATTGGGGCATCGGTGGTACTGGGTGCACGCAGCCAGTGTCACATACACTAAGGAAATGAACTGAACAAATCAGCGCAGCTTTTCTACCATGTCCCTCTCGTGTCCCAGCTGCTCGTGCCAAGCGAACATTTTTAGAGCGTACCGTCAGCAAGCCATCCATCTCGCTCTGTGATTCGCCCCCGGCTTTCGCCAATGCACACCAGATGGAAGATAATCTCCAGCACCGGGCAGCATCATCACCAACTCGGCCATCTCTGAGTCTGCATCTTTTTCGATTGCTGTTTCATCAGTGAGTTTTCTCGCCTTTCTTTAATCGAATGGGTGGCTCCTTTTCCTGAAGCAGCTCTCTTTCGGCCAGTTTTGCCTACCATCTCCTCTCTCTCTCTCTCTCTCTCTCTCTCTCTCTCTCTCTCTCTCTCTCTCTCTCTCTCTCTCTCTCTCTCTCTCTCTCTCTCTCTCTCTCTCTCTCTCTCTCTCTCGCTCGCTCTCGCTCTCGCTCTCGCTCTCGCTCTCGCTCTCGCGCTCTCGCTCTCGCTCTCGCTCTCGCTCTCGCTCTCGCTCTCGCTCTCGCTCTCTCTCTCTCTCTCTCTCTCTCTCTCTCTCTCTCTCTCTCTCTCTCTCTCTCTCTCTCTCTCTCTCTCTCTCTCTCTCTCTCTCTCTCGTCTTACGAACGCACTGGGCATCCTCAGCGTCCATATACTGGGCGCCTCTTCTTGCTCCTTCAGGAACAAAATATCCTCCTTCTTTGCACCGGCGGATCGGGCTACATCACGCCGGATCAGGTCTTCAGCATTTTCTCGGGCGATGTCGAACAGGGTGTCAAGTTTTTGCACGAACTTTTGCCGTTTTGAGCTCAGCCAGCTTTGACAGTCTTGTTTTTATCCTTTGTATGTTTCTTGTATTCCTTGTCCAATCGCTTTATTTGGTTTATGACGTCATATTTGCGCCGACAGGGAATCGCTCCCCTCTCCCACAGTTTCAACACATGCTCGGCGGTGAAGCGGAGAACACAGAGGTTGATGCTGGTATCCAATCACCTTTATCGTTCAGCTTGCGGTTCCCATATAGGTTTTACAATACCTGTCGCTTTGTTGGGAGCTGCTGAGTCGGGAGCTCATTAATCCTTTCACCGATGAGCCAGACCTTTGTTCCTGCTCTGGTGGGAGCAGGCTGGATTTCTTTGGTTCAGGTTCTGGGAGATCTTCATTATCTCGCTGATGATCGCGTCTGCATTGTCCAATGTGCACACCACGCAATGCCAGTCGCCTCACAGATTCACACACGCGTCGCCTCCGTGCCCTGATGAGAACTGACACCAACGCAGAACATCCAGCGGCGCTACGACCGGCGGGCGGCGATCCGACGAGAGTCGGTGTCCGTTTGCTTCTGCAGTTGCGGTGTCCCATTACATTTATCCACTCGATAACTCGATACGGCACATCGCTATGCGCTGACTGAGGTGCCCGGCGTCAGTGGACAGCTACAATTCGGGCGTGACCCAGTCCGATTTTTGCACAGGCTGGGATCATCACTCATTCCCTCAGTAAAATAATTACCCCTGGTTGACGTATATCACCGTTGCCCTCAAATTAGAGGAAAGGTAGGCACCTATATATTTTGATGACACCGTGTCATTGATCATCGCAATACATATATCGCTAACCAGATTGATGTATGTATGCGAGAAGTGGATGTTACGAGGTGAATTGTACGGCTCCGATATGCAAATGTACACAATACACATTGTTCATTGGCACGCAGTTTGAAGGACAACCACCATTCAGGGAGCGCTGGTTTCACCTTAATATCATTGAACGCATCTATTTCCATGAAATATTACACAATCGTGAACATTTACCCATGTTCGTGGAATGCAGCCGCCGTCAAAGAATTATCTGCGTATTGCTAACTTTTTGGTGTTAGTGGCCTACTCACCCATTTAAGCGTATGGAGACTTCAACGCCGAAAACATTTTTTCTTTAATCAAAGCTTTAACCCAAATGCGCCACCCGGATTTACAAGATGGAGATCTACCGCTTTGGGAATCTCATTTTTACACCCAATGGCACCAGAAACTGTGTGAGCTCCTTAACTTTTCGAAAAAAGCAAAATGAATCGGTCTACTATACATCCACTGTGTCATCTTTTCATTCACCGTCCTCCACGACTTCAGCCGCCTCGACCTGTCTTCATGTTTCGACGTGATTGGCCGTAAAGCTATTTTCCAAATTTCCGAAGTATTCTATTGAATTCCTGGTTTTTCTCTTTCCATAGTAGTCATATGCGATCTGTATATCTGACCGACGTGAAAACTGCCACCTTTCTCGATCCCTACCTGACCCTACCGGTGTCTTCCAGGGATCATTGATTGGCCCACTTCCATTCCAGCTTTTCGCCAATGCCCTCTCCCTCTATGTGATACAGGCGCTCGTGATGCAGTATACACTGACAATACCGAAATGTTGGCCTCGAGCAAGAAAGAGTCCTCCTTCAGCCCATTATCCATTGGAACAGACTGTATGGTCTAGCGCCGGACACTTCCATTCCCATGGTTTGAAATTGAATCCTGTGAAGAAGGACCTATTTTCTATGGTTTCCGTCAAAACAGTCGTGGCACGATCCCAATCTGTGTTCGATTCCGCAAGGTCATAGTGCGCAAGAGCCCAGTGTTCTGCTCGACAAGCTCACGTGACGTACCACACGTATGTGTCCTCGTCTAAAAAATGCAACGATATCCTTATCGACCTGATGATGACGACATGTGCGTCATCAGATCTGATGGACGGAACTGATGACATGTGCGTCATCAGATCCTTCAGCGCTCGTACTTATCATAGTTGACGTCCTGATCATTTCGCACGCCCGGAACTGTTTGAAGGGTTTTGGCAGCTGGTCATTGAAAAACATACGGCACCTCCAAATGCTACTCAATATTGGCTTGCAAGCTTTCTCTGACCGTTGGAATTCGATCACATGTTGAGGGTGAGGGAAGAACCAGGAATCTGCCTGACTCACCGCCCGCCAGCTGGGCGAGTTGTTTCTCTTGACCTTAAAGGGAATGTTTCACCTTTGTATTAGTTTTAAACTGAGATAGCCATTATCTTGGGCCGTTTTTGAAATGTCTAAATTATTAAGGTCATTTCCCCCAAAACTTACCGTTTTTAAGCAATATAATGTACCATTTGTAAAATGACTCCAGGCTGGTGCAGCCGCTGATTGGCCGACAGCCACCTTTTCAGCCAATCTCACTTTGTCAGCCAATCAGCGGCGGTCTATTGCTCAATAATGACTTCATTCGCCCAAATCAAAAACTTAATTTGTATTAAGTTAAGTGAATTCGAGTGAAAAAATATCACCGTCGTTTTCAGCAGCACTTACTTCATATTGTCTACTACAACCAGCATATATTTGACAACTTTCAGAAAGGTGAAACATTCCCTTTAACACAAATTCGCAGTACCGACTCCCGTTTCTCAGCCCTTGACTAACTCTCGACTAAGTTTGATCCAGAAACACGGACGCCATGACGCTGATTTGACAACCCTGCACATGAGAACTAACAACTACAAGTGTCACGTTTTTTATGCAGTGTAGTACAGCACTACAACGCCCTGCCTCTGTAGATCTGTGTGAAATGTCCTTAGCATCATCTTCGAAACGTGAACTCGGTGCTCTTTTACATGCAGTATGAGTTGTGTTGTTTGTTTGTGATTGCGGCTGTGTGCACGAGTCTTGAGTGTCTTAATTATATGTGTGCACGTCAGCTGATCGTCTTTTTTTTAACATGTCCTCGCCTTTTTAATCTTGACGCGACGCCCGGGATAGCCGATTTTGTGTATCGGTGAATGTTTCTTCTGTCAATACATCCATCCATACTCTGCAGCCACCGTCACTGGCCCTGTAGCCTGTCAGTTTACATACACGCTGTCGTCGCCCCACACCTAGTCAGACACCAGATGTCCGTCACCAACCCGCACTGCGGCAGTGACGGGTCGGGGCGTCAGCACGCTCCTAACAGACAATCCGTCAATCGACAACTGTGTGTGAAGTCATCATTCTCTCACATCTCACCGGCCGAGTGATTCACTCTTGTTGCCCATTTGGGCCGGCGCGGTGGTATCTCAGTCAGCCTTTTGTGCGGCGCTGTGGGAGGGGGATGATACTGGGACGACCAATGTTACCAATGAGACTGCGGGGACCGGCACCGGCGAGGCGGCGGCACCCGCGATCACCCGACTCTCCTGAGCCCCTGGGTTCGGGACGAAGGCGTCCCGGCCACCAGTCATGGGCCCACGCCAAATGCGATTCGCATCTGTATATCGTATTTGACACTCCACGCGGCCCAGTGCCCACAAAGGGAGGCGGTCGGCGCGGCCAGCGGGGAAGCACGTGACCTGTGATGCTTCCCAGCTTATCGCGTTCCAGTTTCCCGGGGCGTTTGGCCATTTTCGCCCCTCGCTCTTCCGATAAACATCAGTTATGGAAATTATACGCTGATCGTTTTTACTCAAGGCTAAGCTCCCGATTTCATTTTTCTTCTTTAATCCGAGCCGTTTGATTCGTAGTTTTCGTTTTTCCATGGATAACGACCATGTCCCATCTCGCAGGTCCTGTATTTTACAGAGACGAACAAATTCCACCGGAAGTCGAGCCATGCCATAAATCACTAATCTCTCTGACGAATGCTCGGATTGCAAACATTTCCAAAAAAACAGGAACCGGCCCCGCACCGCCACCGCTCATGCATGAGTTGGGACCGGCATCAAGCCCGGCCACATGTGGCAGCACCCGCCAGGCCCGGCACTCGGCAGCTAGCAATCTGCATGTATACTTCATTCTACGCTTAAAATCTTTTAACAGAGGCCAGTTTTACCAAAAAATAATCACCGCACGCAGAAAAAAAATAATCGCCGCTAAAAAAAAACTGCGGACATGAGCCGCGTTTCTTCAACGAAAAAAAAACTGACGGCGCCGGCTATTATTTTTATATAGACGCAAACAGCTGATATTGATGACTTCACACACCAATAACGATACGATTACGATATAACGCTAATCTGCTGACAGACAAGTTTCAGCAGCAGAAATAGCT
Organism: Chirona hameri; assembly: GCA_036785665.1. Taxonomy (NCBI): domain Eukaryota; kingdom Metazoa; phylum Arthropoda; class Thecostraca; order Balanomorpha; family Balanidae; genus Chirona; species Chirona hameri. The sequence goes on along the minus strand of JAXIVJ010012239.1, from coordinate 34,009 downwards.
GTGTTCGATTGGTCAAAATACCTCTGTCGGCAACGCCGGCACTAGCGAAACACGATATTGTTTTGATAGATTGTTTACACATCTACATTGAACTTGAACTTTTAATTCTTAGTAAATTAATATTTGAAGGCTTATAACATAAATGTAAAGGAAATGTAAACCCAGTGGAGTGTTGGTGATTGTGTTTGTAGAGGCTTATAAGTGATGTGTTGTTGATTTTGTAATGAGTAGGTCAAGCACATAAATCATTGGTTTCATTGTCATTGGAAATTCAATGAAAATCATTGGAAATTAGTTGCAACTCATCGCTCACATAACATTGGTGTAGGAGAATGTGCAATAGAAGAGAACTTTGGATTTCTTCCACAAAACAAATATGTAAGTACCTACCTACATTCCCCACCATCTTGTAGACATTCAAAGATAACCCATTTTTCAGTCTGTCATAATATTACTGTCAGCTGACTACTCTTCTTCTGGGGGACCTCAAGAACACCATAGACTGGTGAGGTGAATTACTGAACTAATACCAGTACTTCATCATTTCACCCCAATTGCAGACATTTTTAGGGTTAAATAATATTCTAAGCATAGCCATGTGTAGGTACCAACTTCAGTTCACACACTGGCTGACAGTCTGCTCAATGATTGCAACATTTTATTTAGACAAATGCTAACAGAGGTTATTATTTGTGTCTTTAAGGATATGCTGCATCCTCTAGTCTCCACACTCTATACCATGATGGACGGTGACGCGGCATGGCGTTGGCGCAGTACCATTTCTGGCTTCCGCACAATCCTGAAGAGCGGGAACATCTTCTATTTGAAGCTGTGATGGTGGTGCGCAGGCCTGTTTCTACAAGATGGACAGGGTTTGCTTGCCTTGTTCAGTGAGGTCCCATTTCCTATGGATGCCTGTGTAAAGACTGGGTGTGGAGGATTTGATGCAAGGTCATACTGATTGTGATGCAAATTTATCTGTAGTTTTAGGGTTTATACTTTATAGTCCCTAAGGGTTATAGTTCAATGCAGTCAATACAATTTATTCCTTGGGCATGTCTTTCTGCTATACGTCAGTTACGGATGATCTGAAGCTCATGACCTCTCAGCAAGTTGATTGGTAGATGGTGATAAACGAGGTCAACATACAGACAATACATCGATGATGATTGATGTTGATGTTGTTTATAATTACTATGCTTCACAGAACCAGATTTTCTCTCAGGAAACAAACACAATTACATTATCTATATTGTATTTCTCTTGAGGATGAATAGCACTATTTTATTTCATGATCATCAAATGTCACATGCACAGTCATGAACAGGGTTAAAGGGAATGTTTCATCTTCCTGAAAGTTGTCAAATATATGCTGGTTGTAGTCAAAAATATGAATAAGTGCTGCTGAAAACGATGATGATATTTTTTGTCTTGTTAAGTCACTTAAATTTATACAAATTAAGCGTGAATTTGGGATGATGACGTCATTATTGAGCCATAGACTGCGCTGATTGGCTGACAAAGTGGGATTGGCAGAAAAAGTCGCTGTCAACCAATCAGCGGCGGCACTGGCCAAGACCCCATTTTGCAACTATAAATTGAATTGCTTAAAAACCGCTGTTTCAGGGAAAATGGCCTTAGTATTTTCAACATTTCAATAACGGCCAAAGATAATGGCTATCTCAGTCCAAAACCAATACAAAGGTGAAACATTCCCTTCAAATGTCAGCAAATAGTTACAGAGCGTATTTAGCAACAGTATTCAGTAATACAATGTCACAGATTGTTGGCCATCTGACTTGATACTTTTCAAGCATTACCAAGCATTGCTGTTTTTGTTGGTATGCATATTGCATAATCTATATTTGTTTCTGGAAACGACTATTTACAAATTATGTTGAATAATTACTGGCATCCTCGTTCTGAAATATATAATACAGACTAGGCAGTAGGCTGTAGGCATGTAGATTGGATATTAGCTCAATATATTCTGAAACTTTCACACCACCACTTCCGCTGCCATAACAATAAGGCAGAATAGCAGGGACGGGTGCATCATTTATTGATCATGTTCACTGAATAAGGTACCTAAGCACTATGTATGCAATTACTCTGGTTTAAGCACACTGGCCGTATTGCAGTTCCAATGTTAGGATCACATCAGTCACATTCTTGAATATGTTTCAATCTTCAAGCTGAGCTGAAGAACCAACAAATGGACAAACATGAATTCAATTGTATGCAGTTTTGGCTTCAGTTGCTCCAGACTCCAGCTACAAATTCCGAAGGGAGTTGATAATGCTGATGAGAACAGCCACTCTGTGAAAGTGAGGAATGGGTCAATGATAATTTTACTGGTATTCATATTTTTAGCAAGAAAGTATTGTGATAAGTTTTAATTCCACTAAAAACTTGGTTAGGCACAAGACAAAACAATGGATGTTTCTGTTAGTGGTTGATCTGAGCCCTGATGAGTTTATCTCCAAGCAAAATATCCAAGTTAAAATGTGTTGATGAGGCATCTTGTCAACAAGATAAATTCTACCAAACAAAATATTTCCAGATTTAGGCAAATTCAATAAGTTAACTCTTAGTAAAAGTCAGCATTGGATTCATGGTGACCTCAAACACTAAGGACAGGCCTGTCAATGATGAGGAAAAGTGAAAAAGGATAATTGTAGCTACTTACTGATTTGTTTTGTGGAAGAAATCCAAAGTTATAACTCTTGCCCATCTTCGTCCAATGTGAGTGATGTGACTTGATGTGAGTGATGAGTTGAAACCAATTTCCAATGATGTTAAATTAATTTCCAATGACAATGAAACCAATGATTTACTTGACTCAGTACAAAATCACCAACACTGATCACTTAAGGCAGCCGCACACTAGGCCATTCGGCGCGCGGAGGTCGCGATATCGCTACGACTTTCCGCGCATCTTTAGCGACTTTCCGCCTTCGCGTCAGCCGAAACGTCAAAAATCGCGGACGAATGTCGTCGGGCGGCCATCTGCGGACCGGCGGAAAAAAGCTGATTCGAACGAGCTTTTTCCGCGCCTGAACGCCGCGGAGCCGCGGACAACAAAATTGATCAGGCTAACAGTGACGAATATATGCAAGACAGGTACAAATTTTGCACAGCATGCTCTTGCCGCTGTGAAATTTATTAACTAAAAGTTTCGCGGTTCTAAACTTACATCTTCGTCGAAAAATGGCCATCATTAATTTACCTTGTGACAGGCTGTAGGCACAGGTTGCAACATGCTGTAGGTCGGCGGGGCGGAATCTCGCGAGCAGACAGCGCCGAATCCGCCTGAACAAGGACGATATTCAGCGGTATCGCCGCGATTTTCCTCAAAGCTAGGACACTGACCCATGATCATTCATGTTTTTGCTCCAGCCTATGATGATCTGTGTACTGTGAGATGGTCAAATAATATTTGTTTTATTTTTCATAGTGTCATTTGCATAACCATAATTGTACTCAAAATCTGCACACCTTTGGCTAATGTGAAGATGGATTATGATGCTTGTTCGTTAAACAGGACCAAGGCCAAATTGGGATGTCATGCTTTGCTCATTTTACCATGAACATGTTTCATAAAGTGCCATATTTTAATGTGTGTGTACATGGTTGTTTACGGTTTAGGCTGCCTGGTTGTCAATGCATAGTGTTGATCTTTAGTTTATATAATAAGTAATATGTTAAATCTGTTTTGTTTTCACTTCCTTTTTCTTTCATACTGTTTTGTTTGTCTAATATTTATTCTGTAAGGTTGGGGGGGGGGGGCTGACTGACAAGTTGGGGGGGGGGGGGGCTGAGCCACGAGTTGGGGGGGGGCTGAAGCCCCCCCCCAACTGAATAGGAACCTACGCCCCTGGGTCAAGGTGAGTAGACTTCTTTCATCTTTGGTGGTTTGCAAAAATAAAAAGCATGATAGGATCACGCAAGTCCAAACGAGCAGCTTAAAATAAGTTAAAAATAAGTATGTAATAAGTATGCACTCATCACTCAACATCACACAATGCAATGTACTTGGGTTGTAATTGTAATAGCTTCTACAAACAAGGTTGAGGTACGTAACCTACTACCTATTTGATCAATGTTGACATGGACTAGTAAATAATATATCTACTTCACAGGATAATGGGGAAAAGGCAAGTTTTCCTGGACATTTAGTATGACAAACGTACTAAAACCCATTGGGAGTGACAATCATATCTTGAATGACAAAAATAAAATAATCAACCTGTCTTAAATTACAGAGTATCCTCGGTTTCATTACTATCCAAGCCAAGATATCTATGACTAACATCCAAGCCAGCCACACGCACGGAGCCATTCCTATACGGCCTTGGCACATATTTATACAGACCTTGGGCACAGAGAAACAAAGCTACTTCACTGCGAAGTCCAAGGCCGTACAACTGCCCTGGTACAACCTCTATTACTCTGCTGGGCAATATAATAGAGTATTTAGGGCCTTGCCTGCTGGGTACAACTTCACTGCTGCGCCTAATGGCGGCTGAAGTATTTGACAATTGCGAATCGTTGAGCTCAAAACGGCGCACACAATTAATCCCGTCACCGAAATGACTAACTTTATCACCATAAAGGACTTAAAATCACCAAAATGAAAATGTCCTAACACATTGAGGATGTTGGCTGATGGACCTATTAAAAACAAAATATTTAAACTTGAACTGGCCCCAAGGGTTAGGATTTGATACTACAGCTTATTGTCGAATACGAACATGAACAATTGTCTTCACGCAATTCTGAGGCGTCGCGATTCTGAGGTGTAAAGTTGTGAATATTTGTCAAAGTGACACATTCGCGAATATCGATCTGCTGCTGAATTGACACACGTGATTCTTTTACGACCCAGGCCTGGCGAATTCGTCACAAATGTGACGCACCAAAACACATTTGTTTGGAACGTATGGTTGGAATTGGGGGTTGGAAAGTGTTGTTGGGGAGGGTGTCTCGTGGAATTATGCAAGGCCATATATAAATTATGGAGCTATTGTGATAAGAAGTTGAAGTGGAACTAGACAGGTTTACATTCTGGGATAAGGTCTTAGGCCACTTCAAATTTCTTTGCAAAATGTTTTTTTTTGTTGGGCAGTCATTCCAGTTTCCACCTTTATAATTGTAATTGCATAAAATACAATATTTGTTCACTACCAAGACTACCAATGATATGACTTGAATATGTCCTTTCTCATGTGGAACTAAATAGTAAATGCGTATCAATAAATACTCTCAGTGGTATGTATTTACAATAGTATTAACAATAATTATTATCATATAGGTAAGTGGTTTTGTTCCATAGGTACTTGTTATTTGTTATACAAAATATTTTGGGGTGACCTGGGGCAATGGGATGACTAAATATAAAACTAGTAATGACAGTGGAATATTATTTTGGGTAGTTGTTTCTGTTTGACTGCACTCGCATCTCACACTGCAGCAGTTACTGAGCTGTTGAATTGATCATGAATTGACCCTGTAGTTTGATTTATTAAGTTTCACTGGTGTGTCCACTCCTTACTAGGTTGTACTAGTTATCACTTTTAATTTGTACGCTGTACCATTGTTATTTGTTATAATTGTGTTTTACTGTTGTATATTTGTTTTCTTCTCAATTTATCATGATCTTTAAGCATGTATGTTCTGACTTCTGCCAATATTTAGTTCTATTTATTTAGTGTTTTTTTTAATTGATAAGTTGTGCTGAGCCCGGCATGAGACCGGCAAGCCTGAGTTCAGACACAGCTTCAGGCACGCCGGGCCTGAATTTGGGCCCAGCGCCGGCTCCGTGGTCCTGAAATTTGCAACTCCACTCGGAGCTGGCCATTTCTGAACTTCATTTCAATTTCTGAGCAGAAGCTTGGTGTAATTATCTGATATGCAAACGAGTGTCAGATCGTTTGTAATGTGCTCCCCATTCCCCAGTGTGGATTCCCCAGTCCCCAGTACCCAATTCCCCAGTGTAACGAATGCTATCTGAAGTTGCGTCACAGAGTGTTGAATTATTTTCGTCAGAAGACATGACAATCTTCCTTGAAGTATTTTATCTCTAAATTGCACTAAAGCACTAACGAGTTTCACTTAAGTTCCATTACTGATTTAGATCGCGGACTGGGACTTGAAAAGTCACTGAGACCTCGCTGTCTGTTTAATGGAAGACCGTACTGAAGCTACTTCTGTACAAACATCTACTACCACTGTTCAAAACCACTGTTCAAAACCAAACACTACCTAGACCGTGGATGTACTCTTTGGGCGCCAATTGTGTTCTGCGGCACAGTATCAAAAAATGGAGCGGACATTTGGCGCCCATTATAAACAAATTGGCGCTGTGTTTGCGGGGCCATTTTAGGTGGTTATGTGGCTCAAATCTGAATAAAACATATATTTATTGAAAGACAAATGTTCAAGCATGATTTATATTCATCGGTGTGCCATGAACGTCTCTTAGGAAAAACATCATGTCCATCTTTTTCATGAATTTGTAATCCACGGAAACCCGAGGACATTGGCGCTATGGCGCTGTATGGGGACTGGCGGATGTCCTCGTACAGCGCCAGGCGCCGTACGAGGACACCTAACTAGCGCAAGGGTTTCGGCACAGAGGGACGGGGGACGTGCCCATCTCCAAAATTATTCCGCGCCTGGCAGGGGCGGATCCAGAATTTTCATTGAGGGGGGCTGCAGGCCCGGGGGCGAATTTTTTGCCCCCCCCCCCTCGTCGTCAGCGCGATGAGTCGTTGAGTGGGGGGGGGGGGTAGTTTCGGATCGTCAAAGCGAAAAGTTGTTGACCGGGGGTGGGGGGGGGGGGGATGGCGCGGGGTGCTCAATGCGAAAAAGTCGCTGACAAGGGAGAGAAGTTGTTAATTATCACCTAACCCGTTCCCCACTGGGGCGGAACACTGGGGGAAGATTCTGCCCTCCTCGTTATCTTCCGAACCAATAACCGCAGCGAGACGCGCAAGACGGCATTCGAAAGCTCTCAATGAGTCGCATCTAACGCTTACGCGAGATTTTCAAATTAAGGTCACATGTTAGGTCACGGTAAGGTCAAAGGTCAAAATTAATATATTTGAGTTTTGGGCCATATTCTCCATCCAAAGCCTTAGATTGCAACATATTATCGCACAAAGTGCTCTCAAAGGTATAATGCATATCCCGCATAAGCAAAAGTGAAATTGTAAGCAATGGTCAAGGTCAAGGTCAGATCACAAAAGGTCACTATTGACAAGACTCAGCAGGGCTGTGCAGTTGGAGTCGAAGTCGGCCTCGGAGTCGCTCGGAGTCGGCAGTTTTGGCCGGAGTCGGAGTCGGAGTCAGAGTCGACTTTTTGGCAATTGGCGATTACTTTGGTCGGTAGAATAATCGTCGGCATGGGGACATTAACTTCACACCCCTTCCGAAAAAATGAGTGGAAAATATAACCCATAGTTTACTCATCTAGCGGTAGATTTCTGCCTGATATGGCAATAATTTTAACGTCATCTGATGATAATTGCGGTTTTGGACGCACCGACTCTTATGGTCACACGACGCCCATTTTGACGTCATTGTGCTCGTTTCGGCAAGGAGATTCGAATCATACCATGGTGACCAGGTTACCTAAGTCAACTTCAAAATTTAACCTCAGGTCAAGGCAATTTTAGGTCATGTGGTGAACCAGGTATATGTCGTGCTGCGCAATATCGGACGCGTCTCGACGAGGTATACAAGTGGTGCAGGTCTCACGTTCTTATCTTCATGTTATGCTATCAATAGTTATTGGCTAATAAGTGCTGGTCACCTCAGATGACCTCACTCGATCGTGTAGGGGTCACTGAGCAATAATTGTGCTTGGGTCATCAAGAATGAGCCATAATAACATAATCTCAAAATAATTATTCTGATATAATGCGTATCCTCTGATACGAAAACGTTTGTATATTTTTTAGTTGACTTATAATGGAAAGGCCACCACATTTGCCTGATCTTAGTTCACCGATATAGAAGAAGACAAAATCCGAGATAGCTAGCAGAGTCGTGTAGGTATGGTAGGAATCGTAGTTTATGGCTATGGCTTGATTACGGCTTGCTTGATTACGTCCTGTGAGTTTTGAATTGCTCAGCCAAACACTGTGACCAGTGTCTGCGGCACGACCACAAAAGATCTAGCTCGCTTGTGCACTTAACTATGCTTAAAACAAACTTGACTTTTTATAGGTTGTTTAGATTTACTTAAAAATAAAAATAAAATGGAACTTTCGGTCGATTTCAGTCTTTTATGGACATGGGACGATGCCCTCCCCCGTACTTCCGCCCTTGAGCACCCACAATGCTTTTCGGAAATCCACACCCCCTGACTGGTAGACTTAATCGCCGAAGGCGAGGCCGCGGAGAGCGGCGCACGGACTGGCCAGCTGTAAGACAGCGCAGGATCCGGGAGCAGCAGCGGCTCCAGAGAAGTCGAGCTGCAACGAGCTGGGGCTGAAGCCTGCAGCTGCTGCGAGCTGGGCCGGCGGCGGCTGGCTGCGCTCGCCGCTCGGTGCCTGTTTCGCGGGTTGCGCCGCCTGCAGGCGAGTGCGACGGGGCTAGCCGCGCGGCCGGCAGGTCGCAGCGTATTATTGTTTTCCATACTGTTTAGAATAAAGACAAACAGGAAAAAATTGCAGATATTGTTTTCTAGCATGCGGTTGGATAACGGATATAGACCGGAGTCAGAGTTGGAATCGAAGTCGGAGTCGATTTTTTTCAGGCCGGAGTCGGAGTCGGAGTTGCTAAAATTATGTGGACTCCGCAGCCCTGGGCAAGAGGTCTACGAAAGCCATGCTACACATGTTCTATCGGTTAGTTTACAAGCATAATTCGATAGTAGCAGCTATTTTCACAACCTGACCCCATATAATGGCCCTCAGGTCAAGGTCAGTTCACATAAGCTCAAAACTTGAAATTGATTTATCTAAATAAAAATGCATACTTCTAGACCAGTTTTGTCTCAGAAATATAGCGCTGGCAATTTATTTGTCTGTATCTGGTGACTAGAAGCCAAAAAAACGTAACTTAAAAAGATGACGTTATGAGTTACCTAAACATGGGAGCCATAAGTCAGTCAAAGATAAAGATATTGCTTTGGAATTTGGTGTGGGTATCACCCATACCTTGTGCTCCAATATGTTAATTCCATGGTTTAAATATTATCAACAATTGATTTTGTGGATTTTGCTTCTAAAAAAGTTTATTTGTAATTTTTGGGATCAAAAACCCCCAAAACGCAAATTCGAGATAGCTATTTTGAAGAGAATGACATTTCCTTCCTTCAGATTTTTTATTTGTAATTTGCATCAAAACGCGATGCTCTACGATTTTTCAAACATTTATCGTTTTACACCAAAAATGGCAAGCCATGACGTCAATAAAACGTCATTATTTCCCAGAGTACTACATCGATTTAATTGAAATTAGGTAAAAATACGTAAAATTGATGCAGCATAAGGTAATGAAAGTTTCATAATGGAAGTTTCACTTCGATATCTATCATAGTGTTCAAGTTATTGAGAAAACCCGGGAGGAGCTGATTTTGCCCCCCCAGCCAATGCAGGAACGCGCGGGGTGATACTTGTATTAAATCCCCCTGTTTGTGTGTGTGTGTGTGTGTGTGTGTGTGTGTGTGTGTGTGTGTGTGTGTGTGTGTGTGTGTGTGTGTGTGTGTGTGTGCGGGTGCGGGTGCGGGTGCGGGTGCGGGTGCGGGTGCGGGTGCGGGTGCGGGTGCGGGTGCGGGTGCGGGTGCGGGTGCGGGTGCGGGTGCGGGTGCGGGTGCGGGTGCGGGTGCGGGTGCGGGTGCGGGTGCGGGTGCGGGTGCGGGTGCGGGTGCGGGTGCGGGTGCGGGTGCGGGTGCGGGTGCGGGTGCGGGTGCGGGTGCGGGTGCGGGTGCGGGTGCGGGTGCGGGTGCGGGTGCGGGTGAATATCCAGATGCACACTTAGGGCCCCTTAAGCCGACCTAGAGCCCCTTAGGCCGACTGAGGTCTGCCAAACGAATGCCCCCTCAAGCTGACCGAAGGCCCCACGGGTCCACAGAGGGCCCATTCATGCCGACAGAGGACACCCGGGCCGTCAAATGACTCCCAAAGCCGACCGAGGCCCTTCAAGCTGACCAAAACCCCTCTAGTCGACCAAATGCTCCATCAAGCCGACCGAGGGCCCTCACAGGCCGATAGAGGGCCCTGCAGACCGACAGAAGGCCCATCAGGCCGACAGAAGGCCCCTCAGGCCGACAGACGGACAGAGGGCCCCCTCATGCTGGCAGAGGTCCCCTCAGGCAGTCAGAGGGTCTCCTCAGGCCGACAGAGGGTCCCCTCTCAGGCCGACAGAGGGCTTCTCAGGCTGAGGGCCCTTTAGGCCGACCAAGGGCCCCCTCAAGCTGGCCAAGGGCCACATCAGGCGGCCAGAGGACCTTTTAGGCCGATAGAGGATTCCTCAGGCCGATAGAGGACCCATCAGGCCGACTAAGGGCCCCAGACCGACACAGTGTCCTCTCAGACCGACAGAGAGTCTCTCAGACCGACATAGCGCCCCTGAGACCAGTGGCGGTCGTAGGGGGGGGGGGGGGGGGGGGGGGTATGCGGGGCAAGCCCCCCCAAAGGCCCATGAAGGGGACAACATATATTTTGGCCCCGCTAAAGGAGCCAGAGAAGGCCCACTGGGAGCCAGAATGTCCCCCCGGAGGCCAAAACGAGCCCTCTCGAGGCCAAAATGGGCCCTCTGAAGGTCAGAGTGAACACCCTGGAAGCCGGAGTTGGCCCTCTAGAGGTCGGAGTGGGCTCTATGGAGGACAGGGTTTCCTCTGGAGGCCACAGCGGGCCCTGTGGAGGTCAGAGTGGGCCCCTGGAATCCAGAGGGACAGTATGGTGATGAGGGTGATGCATCTGGAGGTCAGAGTGGTGATCCTCCTGTTGGTCAGGATGGGCCCTCTGGACGCTAGAGGGGCTCAATGATATCCAGAGGGGCCCTATAGAGGCCGAAGAGGGCCCTATGAATGCCAGAGTGGCACACTGGAGGCCAGAGAGGGCCACCTAGAGGTCAGAGTTGTCCCTCTGGAGGCTGAAGTGGGCCCTCTGGAGGTGGTGGCAGCGGTGGGCCCTCTGGAGGTGGAGGCCGGAGTGAGCCCTTTAGAGGTCAGAATATGCTATCTGGAGGCTACATGGGGCCCTCTGGAAGCCGGAGGCGACCCTCTGGAGGTCAGAATGAGCCCTCTGAAAGCGAGAGTGGCCGTCGTGAAACCAGAGGGACCCTCTGAAAGACAGGGTGGGCATCCTGGAGGCCAGAGTGGACCATTTGAAGGTCAGAGTGGGCCCACTGGAAGCCAGAGTGGCCCCTGGAAGCCAGAGGGCCATCTGGAAGCTGGAGTGGGCCCTCAGGAGGCCATAGTGCACTCTCTGAAGCCAGAGGGGGTCCAATGGTATCCAGAGGGGCATTCTGGAGGTCAAGGTGGGCCATATGGAGGTCCGAGTGGGCCCTCTGGAGGAAGGAGAGGGATCTCTGAAGGTGAAGGCCGGATTGAGCCCTAATATCTCTAAAAGTTCAGTTGTTCGGCCCGTTAGTTGAACCGGGGAGTGTACACGAGCCGTATTCGGGCCTGTTGGTTTTCGTTTATGCATCATGATTCGAGTCAGAAACCGAAATGTCTTTGGGAATGACTGTCGGTTGTGCAATGCACAAGTTTCAAGGATCGATACTACGGGACGCCAGTTGCGCCTGACATGACCTTGCAAAAATGTAATTAGTAACGGGTCATGAGAGTTAGAAGTTCGAAATGTTAAGAGTATTTGTCTAATTGTTAAAAAGTAGGGTACTTTAAAATTGCATCGCAATCGGTTGATATTTACGCGAGTTATTCCCGAAAGACCGAGCTGGGTGACATCCCCCCCTTGCACTGACAAGGGTTAAGTCGCCTCAAAGGAACCTAGATATTTCGGGAACTCTGATATTCAGAAACGACAGGAAAAATAATCGAAAGCACTTACAACAAATTCATTGTTAAGATACCTTCCGTTTATATTTACCCTATTAGTGACAGTCGCCTGACTACCCCTATTAGTGGCGGGGGGAGGGGGGATTCCGCCCCCCCCCTCCCCGGAGATCTCGAGATCTACCCGTCCGATTTGCAAAAATCCAACGGCGTTCGATTCCCCTCGACACGGTGTACATTTCTAAAAAATAAACAAATACGAAATTTTTGACAGGTGGGCAAAAACTACAAATATTAGAGGTATTTGTGATCTAACACAGCTGTCGTGTTTATTAACCGATTTTAACGCAACAAATGGGGATATATCGAACTTAAATTGTAGATTGATATATGGCGGTGACTTTTTAAAATTAAAAAATCATAGGCTTTGCGGGTCACTTAATATGGAGTGAATAAATGCGTAATAAAACCGTTTTTTGATGTCGTTTTTATAAATGAAATGGTGTATTATTGTGACATTAGACAAAACAGTAATTAAACTGATTTTTTGCCATAAGCGGTACCAGGTTAGCGAAAAGGGGGGTCAAATAGAGAAAGCATTAACCGCGGACAAGCTGCTACCCAGCACTATAAATAAGTTACTGATCGTAGATAGTTCCTTTTTCCATGTTGAATTCATCATAGGCGTATCCAGGATCCAAACTGAGAAGGTGCAAGACCCTTTGATTGGTATATTCTCCGCTATAATGATACTGACTAGTCAACAGTGACTATTTCACTTACAACTTCAAATCACATTGGTTGCCCCACTTTTTACCCTACCTGGACTCACCTATTATCTGATAACCGTTGGTAGAGTACCGTGTGCGTGTTTCATCCAAAAACTGCAGTATGTTATGTCATTGTAGGCCCATGCATCTTAGTTTCCTTGCAATAATATGACCCCCTTTCTTACATTCCTGAGCACGCCTCTGCAAAAAGAATGACTCCATTCCCTCTTTTGGCCTCATATGTGCATATATAATTATAAACTAACCGTCTATTGCGCCATAATCGCTGGCATATCGTCATCACCATGCCAGTCACCCCCCTTTTCATGTGCCTGAACACGCCTCTGCAACCCTATATGTAATACATTATGCAAGTAATGGAAGGATAAGTTATCTTTTACATCTTAATAGCTATAAATGCCCCTTACACCGCTCTATTGATTTCCCGCCAAACGTTGCATGCTTCCTGGAAACCTCCCCTTTTCAAGTCCCTGAAACCGCCTCTGCCATGCAATTTTATGATATTGCATTAACATCAACTAGTTTCCACTTGTTTCAATCACCGTAAACTCATGTAACTTCTTCATACTTGAGGTAGTTAGAAAGAAACCGTGCATATCGTATTTCCGTATTATCGTCAAATGTCGGTTGCTTCCTCCGTCTTCCTCTTCCAATTTAAAACGACCTCGACTCTCCAAGGAAAGCAAATCACTTTGCAAATGGCGATCGTTTGTTTATATTAGAGATGGGCACGCCACTTATCAGCGTTATCACGCCACTAAGTACCGCGGCACTCGGCAAAAACTATACGCACTCATTTATTAAAATACAAGAATAGTCTGCCTAGTTTCGGTTTCAATCGTTTTATTGTGAAATGAGACGCTCTTATTCCGTTTGATGAGTTAATATTTTCCAAATGGATTATTACATCACAGGTACGTATGTCCATCACTTATTCAAAACGTTTCAGTAGTGAATGGCGCCGTACCAGGACGCAGTGAAATCCGCTTGGCGCTGTCTGGGGACTCTACATTGGCGCTCTGGTCGGACACCTGAGCATGGCTGTTTGCACATCCTGCGACATTAGATACCTGATAATATGTATCAAAATCATGCTTCATGTCTAAAAAGTCCAAATATGTCCACCCGAAAAGCCTCCTCCTCTCAAATTTCGGTCATAAATGTATATTAATTTGTAACGGAACATGGCACGCGATTGGCGCCGTATGCGGACCCGCTGGCGCCGTATCAAGCAAATTGGCGCTATACGAGGGACGTGAAATGGCGCTTATTCCGGACTCCGTCACAGCCTGTATTGCAAATTATCAAAATTTTGGCGAAAATATCTGTCGAATTTGGAAGAGGGGAACTGGAAAATCATGCTGAGAGGATGGCGATTCAGATTTGAGTAGCCCCACGTCAATTATGGCTGTTTAAACTAGTATTTCCCATATGATCAGATGCAGCCGCAACATGTGGATAGATTGTATGTAGCCATGTGGATGTTGAGCAGAACCTTGGAAATCCAAAATGCTGCTTTTTCCTCAGCAGAAACTGGCAAGCACAGATCACGATTGGGTGGATAATAAACGGTCGAATAACCCACAGGCATGATTTCTACAGCTGGATTTTCACTAATGCTCTGGCAAGTTAAAAAGTATCGTCTAATTTTGAAATCAATTTTTTGTGCTGGCATAATGCTGCATTGTCCACGTACGGCGCCAAATGTCCGCTTCGGGCGCCATTTATGGAGCATTAAGCAGAAATGAGTTTTCCATGCCTAAATGACTTATCTCATACAAGAAAGTACCATGAAAATTATGCCTAAGCCCTGAGCATTACATTTGTGGCGTGTTCCACTCTTTAAATTCAACCCCTGATGAGTTTGAGGGATTATAACAATATTGTCCTCATACGGCGCCAAAAAGAGCGCCAAATCGGAGGCGGACATGCCCTGGGGGCACATGTCTCCCATAGGCGCCAAAATGTCCACTTTGGTGCCAGCATGTCCGTCTACAGCGCCATCCACGTTCACCCGAGTGAAGTATTTATTAGCACGTCGGGTGGTTTGCTGCAGGGCTTAGCAAACTATGCAGGTTCGTATATACGTTCCAACCAGGGGCGTCGCCGAACATTTTTTAGTTGGAGGGGGAGGGTCGGCTGAAATGACGAAAAAATGTACCCCCATTTTGTTGCGTGTATTTAAGTCTTTGCAACATTTTTTTTTGTATGTGGATTTTCATATTATAGTAGGTACTTGTTATTAAGCGTCGTCAAGCGGCGCGATTTTTACGGGTTTTCCTGATAAAACCCAGAAATATAGGCGGTGAGCCATGTATGGGATAAGAAGCTAAAAATTTTATAAATTCAATTCAGAGTTATGAGGAACCGAATACGATGACGATGGCTTCGTTATGATGATGGCCACAGATGTGACGCCGCGAAGCAGCGTGAAAATTTTAATTTTAGGTCGTGGAAAACGCAATTTTAATATTGGAACCAGACCGTGAGTCGAGCATAATTTAAGATTGCGCGGACGCTTTCATGACAAGGCCCTGGTGGAATTCATTTTCCCATTTTCCAAATTTGTATAAACAATTCCGAAACATGTGTCATGCCGCGAAGTGGCGCGAAATTTCTTCTTTTTGACTGTGGATAGCTGGACTTTGACTGCTTCAAAGGAAATGTTCACGATAATTTGTTAACTTCCCCGCAAAAAGTGTGTGTGTGTGTGGGGGGGGGGGGGCACCCCTCCTTCTGAGAGGGGGGGGGGGGGTCGGGAGGACTGCCCCCTCCCTGACTCTCCCGTCGGCGGCGCCCCTGCATGCTACGGATGCAATTTCCTTCGTTTTTCTTTCGGAGCAGCGGTGTGTCGAAGGGAAAACGAAGACAATTTAATCCGTAACTGACTGAGCCCATTTCCACGTCGCATAGATGTAGGATCCTATTCAGTTGAAGAGGCTTCAGCCCCTCCCCCCCCCCCCCCCCAACTTGGCTTAAGCCACCCGAACTTGGACGAGGAAGTGGGTCAAATCCGGGGAGAAATCTGTATTTTAGTGGATTTTGATGGTACCTTAATATATTTTTCCCAGCTCAGCCCCCCCCCACAAAAAAAAATCTGGAGAAGCTACGCCCGTGCCACGTCGTATTTTTTCATATTCGAATCTTGATTTTAAATCGAATTACATGAAAACTATAATCAGCTTCCGCAATAAAAAGTGTGTGCATTGGGGGGGGGAGGGGGGGGGGGGGGTTGGCCGCCATAAAAAGTGGGGGGGTCCCCCCTCCCCGGTTTTCAAAAGTGTGTGTGTGTGTGGGGGGGGGGGGGGGGTCGCGACCCCCCCCCGTCAGCGACGCCCCTGGTTCCAAATGCATCATGATACTAGTCATGAAAATTATTCGATCTGGAAAAGCAGCATTTATTGACTGGATTCGTAATAAAAATGATTTCATAGTCGAGCACGTTTACTGGTTAGTTAGGGAGCAGTGTTCGTCACGGGCCCACCAACCCCCAGCCCGGCCCGGCCCGGGCCCATGAACACCAAGCCCAGGCCCGGCCCAGGCCCGGTCAAATTCATAATATTGAGGCACAGGCCCTGTCCGGCCTGTTCAGATTAAGCATATCATTATTTTCACACAATTTGCAATCATTATCCTAACATATTTACTTGTATACTATAAATTTGAAACAATTAACCAACTATGTATGCTAACCAAAAAATAACCACAGCCACAGCAACAGTATGTTGTTGTGGAAGTGAACTGCTGGTTACCTTTTTCAGCTCTGACCTGAGCTTGCGCGCATTACTTTAACATTTTCAGCCCAGGCCCGTCCAGAGCCCGGCCCATGGCCCATAGGGCCAACCCGGCCCGTGGCGAACTCTAGGGAGTGATATTTCCAATAGTTTTATTAGTATTAGTATAGTATTCAACAGCATCCCTGCATACCATGACCTAGAACAGAACAGAACCGGACAGGGCGCGAACAAAGGAGACACTGTCCGTCCTGTTCGCCAAATCTGAGGCCGTCAGTTGACCTATGGCCTTCTCGCTGGGGGCGTGTGAGCCAACAATCATCCATCAATTATGTATCGATCCACGGCATTAATGAGGTCATTAGCGATGTTATGACCGGATCAAAGCGATGATGTGGGCACGTCCAGAGTAACGCCCCAAGAGCCGATGAGATGGGAGATTTGTTTATTTCTAAAATTCGCCTGAATTTCAGTCAAAATTCCAGTGCTCGCGGACGGGATTTAATCGCGCGTCGCGTCGGTGATTTGCGCCCGTCGCGTCGGTGACATGACTACCCGCAAGAGCGCCACGCTGAAAAAATACTACGCGAACCCTTCGCTTGTTGAGGCGTAGTCCCTGTTGGCACAGCTAACTCCTCAACATCCGCAAACATTGGCAGCCCGAGAGGCGCGCGTGCTCTGCAACCTAGCGGGACCAATCCAAACGGAGGATTGATCCAACTGCGTCATCTATGTCACTACTGCGTCATTTACTTCGCCTCCGTTGCAGCCCGCAGTGACATCACTACCACACCTGACCCCACACCCGTGGCCTTGAGCGATCGCTTTGCTTGCCCTTTTTATTGCCATGCTTAGAGGAGTCAACGGCATTACCAGAACTGCATGAGTCAACAGCATTGGCAGAACTGCAGGAGTCAACAGTGATACCGCTTGGTACCTATACTGCCAGAGTATTTTAGCCGGTTCTTTGTCGGCGCTAATCAAGATCAAAACACAAACACAAAGATGTTTGTGTTTTGTGTTTGACTCTCCTGTCTCTCTACTCGTCGATTGCAGGTTCAAGAGAAGAGCATCAATGTAGACGTACTGGCGACTTAACAACACTGAGAGCCGACAGGGCTGACAACACTGTCCGGTTGGAGCACTTCCCAGAAACCCTTTTTCCCTAAATAAACCTCCAGTCTGACAATAGAACCCTTATCATGAAACCAAGCACTTAGACTGCCCCCTGGCCACCTGTACGATCACCAGGCGACACCCACTGCAGCAGAGACGGCCAGTCTGTGCCGGGGTTATCACCAGTCGACACCCACTGCAGCAGAGACGGCCAGTCTGTGCCGGGGTTATCACCAGGCGACACTCACCGCAGCAGAGACGGCCAGTCTGTGCCGGGGTTATCACCAGTCGACACCCACTGCAGCAGAGACGGCCAGTCTGTGCCGGGGTTATCACCGGTCGACACCCACTGCAGCAGAGACGGCCAGTCTGTGCCGGGGTTATCACCAGTCGACACTCACCGCAGCAGAGACGGCCAGTCTGTGCCGGGGTTATCACCGGTCGACACCCACTGCAGCAGAGACGGCCAGTCTGTGCCGGGGTTATCACCAGTCGACACTCACCGCAGCAGAGACGGCCAGTCTGTGCCGGGGTTATCACCGGTCGACACCCACTGCAGCAGAGACGGCCAGTCTGTGCCGGGGTTATCACCGGTCGACACCCACTGCAGCAGAGACGGCCAGTCTGTGCCGGGGTTATCACCAGTCGACACTCACCGCAGCAGAGACGGCCAGTCTGTGCCGGGGTTATCACCGGTCGACACCCACTGCAGCAGAGACGGCCAGTCTGTGCCGGGGTTATCACCGGTCGACACCCACTGCAGCAGAGACGGCCAGTCTGTGCCGGGGTTATCACCGGTCGACACCCACTGCAGCAGAGACGGCCAGTCTGTGCCGGGGTTATCACCGGTCGACACCCACTGCAGCAGAGACGGCCAGTCTGTGCCGGGGTTATCACCAGTCGACACTCACCGCAGCAGAGACGGCCAGTCTGTGCCGGGGTTATCACCGGTCGACACCCACTGCAGCAGAGACGGCCAGTCTGTGCCGGGGTTATCACCAGTCGACACTCACCGCAGCAGAGACGGCCAGTCTGTGCCGGGGTTATCACCGGTCGACACCCACTGCAGCAGAGACGGCCAGTCTGTGCCGGGGTTATCACCGGTCGACACCCACTGCAGCAGAGACGGCCAGTCTGTGCCGGGGTTATCACCAGTCGACACTCACCGCAGCAGAGACGGCCAGTCTGTGCCGGGGTCTGAGGCGGCGGGCCGACTGCTGTCGCTTGTCAAACAACAGCAGATGATGACACGATGAGGCCCGGGGGCGGCAGCAGCAGCCGCGCCGTCTGCCGCTCCGCATCACCGGCAGATTCGCCGCAAGGCGGACCGCCGGCCCCAGCGCCGGCCCCGGCGGCCGGCCGACCGTGCACTGGTCCAAGTCAGCTGTCAGCAGCCGGCAGTCATCAGTCAGCAGCCAGAGGCCGGTAGTCAGCAGCCAGCGGGCAGTCGACAGTCAGCAGTCAGCAGTCAGCAGTCAGCAGTCAGCAGTCAGCAGTCGGCACTCGGCACTCGGCACTCGGCACTCGGCACTCGGCACTCGGCAGTGGGCAGTGGACAATAGTCATTGGTCACAGACCCTGCTCTGCGCATCCGGCTCAGTCGCGACCGATCTGCGCCGCACCTCTTCCCACCGAGCCCCAGGCAGCTCCCTCCCCACCGCGCCAGTCCCCGTCATCTCCCATTCACAGAACTGACAGTGGGAGGACGGAGAGCCACGCTGAATCAACAGAGCTACAACAGCCGCTTTCTGTTGACGTCAGTAGCGTACCCAGGATTCACTCCAGGAGGGGGCAATTTTTGTTCAGGGGGGGGGGGGGGGGAGGGCATAAAGTATCCCCACAAAAAAAAACTCAACGGATTTGGCCCACTATATTTAAAAAAGGGCATATTTTCACCATTTTTCTCTTCTAAAAAAAAAACTAAAAAATCGTTCATTTTTTCGACCAAAGGGTAGTCGTACAGAGGGTCGTACAGAGGGTACAAAGGGTAGTCGTAAAGTACAGACCTTCAGGGGGAAATTTCCCCGTTTGCCCCCCCCCCCCCCCCTTGTGTACGCTTATGGTTAACGTGCAAACTCCGGCCATTGGCACAGTATAGGCTGAACCGGGTCAGAAGCGATGCCAATGGTAGTGGGCGGAGGCTGGGCTAAATGGAGCAGCAATGAGCTAATAATAGCGTACGTCAACAATCGAAACTGCTGCTGTGTGAAATATCGACGAGAGATGGCGAGGCTGTTTATGTGATAAAACACTGAGATACACGTGCAACAGGTTCACGACTCAGACAGATCTTCCGAAAGCATTTCCCAAGTCAGACTAAGAAGCCAATTCGTGAAAGATACGTGGCCAGACTCCCGTTGACTGAGCCGAACTCGCATGGTCACAGACGGGGATGCGGTCAGTGGGCACTGGGCACGGTGCCAGGCATCCGGCGTAGCTGGTTCCCAGCGGCCCGTGCAAGCGGGCGTGGCCGGGCTCACGGCTATGCCACGCGCCACGGTCACTGCCAGAGGTCAAGGCCGCTGAGCCATGACCACGGTTATTACCGGTGTGGAGGTTTATTTCCTCTGGGGTTCATGGTTTCATGGTTACGCTCGGATGCAATGATGGGCTCATTTGATACAAGGGATTTTTTGCTGCTTAATGGTGCAGAGAGATGGCATGGTCGTTGTCGATATAGTTTTAAAGTCGCCTAAAGTGCGAGGAGATATTTCCTCTCATTGCGTGGAAATGACACGTGCATTCTCTGCTGAAAGGGAGCCGGACGAAGCGACCGAGAAAGGGACATCCAGCCACATATCAATCAGGGACATCCAGCGGACATGGTGTACAGATCTCCAGTGGACATGGTGGACAGATCTCCATCGGACGCTGGGTGGACAGATCTCCAGTGGACATGGTGGACAGATCTCCAGTGGACATGGTGGACAGATCTCCAGTGGACATGGTGGACAGATCTCCAGTGGACATGGTGGACAGATCTCCAGTGGACATGGTGGACAGATCTCCAGTGGACATGGTGGACAGATCTCCAGCGGACGCTGGGTGGACAGATCTCCAGCGGACGCTGGGTGGACAGATCTCCAGTGGACGCTGGGTGGACAGATCTCCAGTGGACATGGTGGACAGATCTCCAGCGGACGCTGGGTGGACAGATCTCCAGTGGACATGGTGGACAGATCTCCAGCGGACGCTGGGTGGACAGATCTCCAGTGGACATGGTGGACAGATCTCCAGCGGACGCTGGGTGGACAGATCTCCAGTGGACATGGTGGACAGATCTCCAGTGGACATGGTGGACAGATCTCCAGCGGACGCTGGGTGGACAGATCTCCAGCGGACATGGTGGACAGATCTCCAGCGGACGCTGGGTGGACAGATCTCCAGTGGACATGGTGGACAGATCTCCAGTGGACATGGTGGACAGATCTCCAGCGGACGCTGGGTGGACAGATCTCCAGTGGACATGGTGGACAGATCTCCAGCGGACGCTGGGTGGACAGATCTCCAGTGGACGCTGGGTGGACAGATCTCCAGTGGACATGGTGGACAGATCTCCAGTGGACATGGTGGACAGATCTCCAGTGGACATGGTGGACAGATCTCCAGTGGACGCTGGGTGGACAGATCTCCATCGGACGCTGGGTGGACAGATCTCCAGTGGACATGGTGGACAGATCTCCAGTGGACATGGTGGACAGATCTCCAGCGGACGCTGGGTGGACAGATCTCCAGTGGACATGGTGGACAGATCTCCAGTGGACATGGTGGACAGATCTCCAGTGGACATGGTGGACAGATCTCCAGTGGACATGGTGGACAGATCTCCAGCGGACGCTGGGTGGACAGATCTCCAGTGGACATGGTGGACAGATCTCCAGTGGACATGGTGGACAGATCTCCAGTGGACATGGTGGACATATCTCCATCGGACGCTGGGTGGACAGATCTCCAGCGGACGCTGGGTGGACAGATCTCCAGTGGACATGGTGGACAGATCTCCAGTGGACGCTGGGTGGACATGTCTCCAGTGGACATGGTGGACAGATCTTCAGTGGACATGGTGGACAGATCTCCAGCGGACGATGGGTGGACAGATCTCCAGTGGACATGGTGGACAGATCTCCAGTGGACATGGTGGACAGATCTCCAGTGGACATGGTGGACAGATCTCCAGTGGACATGGTGGACAGATCTCCAGCGGACGCTGGGTGGACAGATCTCCAGTGGACATGGTGGACAGATCTCCAGCGGACATGGTGGACAGATCTCCAGTGGACATGGTGGACAGATCTCCAGTGGACATGGTGGACAGATCTCCAGTGGACATGGTGGACAGATCTCCAGTGGACATGGTGGACAGATCTCCAGTGGACATGGTGGACAGATCTCCAGCGGACGCTGGGTGGACAGATCTCCAGTGGACATGGTGGACAGATCTCCAGCGGACGCTAGGTGGACAGATCTCCAGTGGACGCTGGGTGGACAGATCTCCAGTGGACATGGTGGACAGATCTCCAGTGGACATGGTGGACAGATCTCCAGTGGACATGGTGGACAGATCTCCAGTGGATATGGTGGACAGATCTCCAGCGGACGCTGGGTGGACAGATCTCCAGTGGACATGGTGGACATATCTCCAGCGGACGCTGGGTGGACAGATCTCCAGTGGACATGGTGGACAGATCTCCAGTGGACATGGTGGACAGATCTCCAGTGGACATGGTGGACAGATCTCCAGCGGACGCTGGGTGGACAGATCTCCAGTGGACATGGTGGACATATCTCCAGCGGACGCTGGGTGGACAGATCTCCAGTGGACATGGTGGACAGATCTCCAGTGGACATGGTGGACAGATCTCCAGTGGACATGGTGGACAGATCTCCAGCGGACGCTGGGTGGACAGATCTCCAGTGGACATGGTGGACAGATCTCCAGTGGACATGGTGGACAGATCTCCAGTGGACATGGTGGACAGATCTCCAGCGGACGCTGGGTGGACATGTCTCCAGTGGACATGGTGGACAGATCTCCAGTGGACATGGTGGACAGATCTCCAGTGGACATGGTGGACAGATCTCCAGCGGACGCTGGGTGGACAGATCTCCAGTGGACATGGTGGACAGATCTCCAGCGGACGCTGGGTGGACAGATCTCCAGTGGACGCTGGGTGGACAGATCTCCAGTGGACATGGTGGACAGATCTCCAGTGGACATGGTGGACAGATCTCCAGTGGACATGGTGGACAGATCTCCAGTGGACATGGTGGACAGATCTCCAGTGGACATGGTGGACAGATCTCCAGTGGACATGGTGGACAGATCTCCAGTGGACATGGTGGACAGATCTCCAGCGGACGCTAGGTGGACAGATCTCCAGTGGACGCTGGGTGGACAGATCTCCAGTGGACATGGTGGACAGATCTCCAGTGGACATGGTGGACAGATCTCCAGCGGACGCTGGGTGGACAGATCTCCAGTGGACATGGTGGACAGATCTCCAGTGGACGCTGGGTGGACAGATCTCCAGTGGACATGGTGGACAGATCTCCAGTGGACATGGTGGACAGATCTCCAGTGGACATGGTGGACAGATCTCCAGCGGACGCTGGGTGGACAGATCTCCAGTGGACATGGTGGACAGATCTCCAGCGGACGCTGGGTGGACAGATCTCCAGTGGACATGGTGGACAGATCTCCAGTGGACATGGTGGACAGATCTCCAGTGGACATGGTGGACAGATCTCCAGCGGACGCTGGGTGGACAGATCTCCAGTGGACATGGTGGACAGATCTCCAGTGGACGCTGGGTGGACAGATCTCCAGTGGACATGGTGGACAGATCTCCAGTGGACATGGTGGACAGATCTCCAGTGGACATGGTGGACAGATCTCCAGTGGACATGGTGGACAGATCTCCAGCGGACGCTGGGTGGACAGATCTCCAGTGGACATGGTGGACAGATCTCCAGTGGACATGGTGGACAGATCTCCAGCGGACGCTGGGTGGACAGATCTCCAGTGGACATGGTGGACAGATCTCCAGTGGACATGGTGGACAGATCTCCAGCGGACGCTGGGTGGACAGATCTCCAGTGGACATGGTGGACAGATCTCCAGTGGACATGGTGGACAGATCTCCAGTGGACATGGTGGACAGATCTCCAGCGGACGCTGGGTGGACAGATCTCCAGTGGACGCTGGTGGACAGATCTCCAGTGGACATGGTGGACAGATCTCCAGTGGACATGGTGGACAGATCTCCAGTGGACATGGTGGACAGATCTCCAGTGGACATGGTGGACAGATCTCCAGTGGACATGGTGGACAGATCTCCAGCGGACGCTGGGTGGACAGATCTCCAGTGGACATGGTGGACAGATCTCCAGTGGACATGGTGGACAGATCTCCAGTGGACATGGTGGACAGATCTCCAGCGGACATGGTGGACAGATCTCCAGTGGACATGGTGGACAGATCTCCAGCGGACGCTGGGTGGACAGATCTCCAGTGGACATGGTGGACAGATCTCCAGTGGACGCTGGGTGGACAGATCTCCAGTGGACATGGTGGACAGATCTCCAGTGGACATGGTGGACAGATCTCCAGCGGACGCTGGGTGGACAGATCTCCAGTGGACATGGTGGACAGATCTCCAGTGGACATGGTGGACAGATCTCCAGTGGACATGGTGGACAGATCTCCAGCGGACATGGTGGACAGATCTCCAGCGGACATGGTGGACAGATCTCCAGCGGACGCTGGGTGGACAGATCTCCAGTGGACATGGTGGACAGATCTCCAGTGGACATGGTGGACAGATCTCCAGTGGACATGGTGGACAGATCTCCAGCGGACGCTGGGTGGACAGATCTCCAGTGGACGCTGGGTGGACAGATCTCCAGTGGACATGGTGGACAGATCTCCAGTGGACATGGTGGACAGATCTCCAGCGGACGCTGGGTGGACAGATCTCCAGTGGACATGGTGGACAGATCTCCAGTGGACATGGTGGACAGATCTCCAGTGGACATGGTGGACAGATCTCCAGTGGACATGGTGGACAGATCTCCAGTGGACATGGTGGACAGATCTCCAGTGGACATGGTGGACAGACCTCCAGTGGACGCTGGGTGGCAAGAACACCCAGCGGCCAAATGTCCACCGTGTTGACGTCGCCAACTTTATCGTATATCTTGATGATGATGATGATGATGATGATGATGATGATGATGATTGGTGCTTAGAAATCGCATCGAATGACGCCATTGATGATCCCGATCATATCCTTGTATCCTTCCTGCCCTCTCTGATCTCGGGATAGAATCCTGGAATACCGATTGACGATCATGTTGTTTTGGCTCACTTGTCCCGGCTGTCGAGTATGTCGGAGCTATCGCGGCGCGGTTCGCGGCCTGATTCGATCGGAATTGCATTTATATGGTACGTCACGACCATAGTCCCGATGTCATCAAGACTGTAGCCACATCATCTTCTGACTATGTGACATCATATTTGTGTACGTCGCTACCTATGAGTAGATGAGCAGAAGTGTCCACATCCAGGGGTGGTGAAGTGTTCTGTCTTTATGGATAAGATCGGGGATAAAATGTTCCTTCCCATGAAGTACTCGGGGGTCAAAATGCCAGTACAAATAATTACCTTTGGCTATGCCATTCCTGGGAAAATTTACTAAGCGATCATGTCCTTAGAAATACTGATCGTCAAAACCACTTCAGATGTAATATTTACTTAAAGGGAATGTTTCACCTTTGTATTGGTTTTGAACTGAGATAGTAATTATCATTAGCCGTTATTGAAATGTCGATAATACTAAGGTCATTTTCCCAAAAACTTAGCCGTTTTTAAGTAATTTGATTTCCCATTTGCAAAATGGGGTAAGGCTAGTGCCGCCGCTGATTGGCTGACAGCCACTTTGTAGCCAATCCCACCTTGTCAGCCAATCAGCGGCGGTCTATAGCTCAATAATGACGTCATCATCCAAAATTTAAAACCTTAATTTGTATAAAGTTAAGTGACTTTTCGAGAGCAAAAAATATCACCATCGTTTTCAGCAGCACTTACTTCATATTTTCGACTACAACCAGCGTATATTTGACAACTTTCAGAAAGGTGAAACATTCCCTTTAATCATCATATTCATCACGTCAACATGTATGTATGTACATTTACATTTTTTAAATTAGCAGTTGCGTTTCAGCTCTTGATTGACAATAATTTAGTTTCACCCATGGGTGAAACTATTTTTTTTTAAATATGATGATAAATTATTAATAATATGATAATATGATGATAAATTATTGATAAATTATTTTTTCGTCAACAATATGCATATTGCTGACGAAAAAATATATACCAGTGATCTAGTTCGACGATTGATTCCCCGGGGGTGGGGTCGGGGTGCTTTTGTATTTTCAATGGAGTGAGTCAGATCAATTGTCAGAACGATCGATCTCATTGTCTTGGGACTTTGCGAGTTATACTACCAGTAAGGCGTCGTAGTTGGCGATGAACGAGCGAGCGCGGAGGAAATACATGGTGAATTTCATCTCGATGGGGCAAGTAGTTTCTGAGATACAAAAAAGGTGCGCACGTGCAGAGGCACTCCACCCCTGACTTGTGGGAAAGAGGCGGCTGAGAGGTAACCACACACCGCATTTGAACACAATCGGCTCAGCCGTTCCTACGTAATAGGGGTGTGCACCTGCGCACGTGCAGAGATAACCCAGCCCCTGACTTGTGGGAAGGCGGCGGCTGAGAGGTTCCTAACCACACACAAAATTCGAACACAATCGGCTCAGCCGTTCCTGAGATATAGAATAGGGGTGTGCACGTGCGCACGTGAAGAGGCACCCCACCCCAGCCCCCACCAGTAACAGTTGGCAGCACTCGGGCGTTTGGGCGTTAAAAACCTACTACACCATAGGGTTCCCATGTTTAAAGGGAAATAATGACCTTTTTCCACAAAAATGGAGTTAGCACTTGAAATCGCCAACGAGACCAAATATATTGTAAATTTATCACATTTTGCATGAAAACTTTCCTACCGAAAGATATTTCAAGTTAAAGTTGATAAGCGTTCCACACTTTTAACGACCGGTACTTGCAAGTACTTTTGGTCCTCATCAAACTGCGGGCTTTTCCCGTATTTTGTTTACGCAATGGAGTGGAAATATATTGTGCGTTCTACTTGTTGTGATTATATGCCCGGCGATCTTCTAAAACTAACAGCGATTGGAAAAAGTGGCAATAAAATCGGAAGCTCATCGATGCACATCAACGGCGGCATAGTTAGTGGTTGCGACCCTCAATTTGTGAAAATCGATTCATTGTTTTCAACATTAGGAGTATTGTATAATTTGTCTGTGGCTGTATATAACACTATGCTTTATATTATCATGAAAAATACTAATTTTTCCCAAAAAACTAACGAACAATAACACAAAACTGGCAATTAAATCGGGAGCTCATCGATGCACATCGACGGCGACCTATTTAGCGTCAGCGATTTTTTACAAAGTCATTGTCATGCTTCTCGGCGCACTTAACCATTGTGGCGAGTTGTTCCTGATTAGTATACCCAAGTCCCGTAGCAGGCTTTGTGAATGACGTCACTGGTGCCATTCTTGTGTAGCATTGCAAAATATATCTGATTTTGAGTTGAAAGCTAATTAAAGACTTATTCAAATTATTGTTTTTAAGTTTGAATTTTCTTGTTAATCATTATTAAAGGTATTTTATCACTGTATTTCATAGTAGTTGACACTTCAGAAACTTTTGACGTAATAATATTGTATCCAATATGCATTTCCCTCACCTTTTGCTATTGTGGCGCAGTGCCGAGTGCTTTGCGAATACTAGCTTGCCTGGGGTTCAATTCATTCCGCCCTTATTTTATTCGAGTTGGTATAGTTTGCATGTTGTTGTTATTCATGACTTATACTGATAGTCATGCATCACGGATGCTTCACGGATTGCTTCACGGATCAGAGCGCTGCTCGAACGCACGCTAGTAGCGCTAGTAGCGCTTTCGTTCTCCATGGCAACCAGGCGTGAGCCAATGCAAAGCCAGAACGTATTCCCTTTCTGGCTTTTGATTGGCTGACGCCTGGTTGCCATGGAGAACGAAAGCGATACTAGCGTGTGTCCGAGCAGCGCTCAGTTTGATCGGAAACGTCACAGAGCCTCCAAAAATGCCGCACTCGATGTAAACAATGGTAAGGAAGGACGAATTTGTCAATGACCTCCATGAAGTACACCAGGTACTTGTTTTGTGTTTTTTCCAAACTTACAACTTTGAATTTGGGAATCATTTTATTTAATTCTTAAATTTAAATTAAATAATTTTAAAACCATAACGGTAGCCTAAGAAATTGTTGCTAACAAAATCAAAAGGTCATTATTTCCCTTTAATCGATGATTTTCAGACGAGGCTGGCTCGTAATCTATGGTACATATTTTAATGCGATTTCTGGCACAGATAGCTACACACCTTAGCTACAACGTTTTTATTTATCATTTTTCGATATTCTTGGCGTAAGAGGTTAAATGGGCTAGGGGTTAAAAAACGTCGGAACGACCGCTGACCGCTTCCAAGTGCTACTACAGTACTCAAATATACACTACTTCGACTACTACTTTGTAGTAGAATTTAATATGACCGCTTCCATATGCTACTACATGTACTGCAAATACACTACTTTGACTACTACTTCGTATATTTGCAGGCGTTTAATTCATAGGTGTCCTCAGATTTGAGCTCAGGTCAATAGTTTAGGCTCCAGAGGTCATCAAAATCAAAAAGGTTTTTTTTTGGCATTTTTCTTCTTCTTGCAAATATCTTTTTACCTAATACAGATAAAGCAATAGTTTTTACGCCATCGGCTTTGTCTCGTCAAGGCGCTTCGAATCATATTCATGGTACTTGGGTTAGGTCAACTGAGAAATTTGACCTCAGGTCAAGGTCAAGTGGTGCCCCAAGTTGGTCATGTTGTATATTGGGAGACGTGTATCGACGAGACAAATACATTGGTACCATTTTCTCTTCTCTATCTTCATTATGTCGATAATTATTGACAACACAGTGTTGGCGGTCGCGAAATTGACCTAACTTTAGGTCACCGATATGAGAAATCCGAGATGAACAAATTGTTGGTAGCTATGACCTTATGAAATCCTGCAATATTGAAACCGATCGGCCTAAAACTGTGGATGTGGTACTACTGCAAACGTTTTGGAGTTGAGGTCATCACGTGACCTGGTCTGGTGACCTGACCTGAGATGATCTGAGGTCAAAAAATTTACATAATGTGGGAAGTTCATTGCTGAACAGGTGTACAAAAAACAGCGCCGCTGCGCGACGCCGTTTTGGC